>VMDO01005694.1:0-2500 GCA_007922755.1 Pedetes capensis | reverse complement strand
CCTGGACTACATACGCAGAGACTCTGTCTCAAAAACAAACCCACAAACAAGAACAAACTAGGATCGAAGCAATTGCCTAGTCAGATGCCCCATCTACTCCAAAAAATATGCCTACCTCTCCACTTCTCCTCTCCCACCCTGGGGTCTTCTACCTTCCTTGGTCTAGAATCCCATGATAGGCCCTAGAATTAACCTGGAAAGAAAGACCCTGCAAATTGTAGCAACCTCTTTCTTCTGTCCTTTCCAGCTTGGTGGAGGGAGGCTATGTTCACTGCCTTCATCCAGAAGGGAAGAAATACCCATATCTGCTCACCCACTAGACCTTTTGAACCCAGAACTCAGAGACAATTGACACTTTACTGCAAAGTGGGTGGGCTCAGGGGTTGGCATTGGAGTAGGCAATTAGGAGTAATTTGAAAACCATGAGTCACAGATCCATAAAAGGGACTCTTTATTGCCTGGTCCCACCTTGATCACAGCCAAGGCTGACCAATCTGGATTCACTGGAACTGTCTGGGCAAGGCAGTCCATGGCTTCAACAAAGACACACTTTATCAACTAGACCCCTGGATGTGCCTACCTTGGACAGGGTGCTCAGCATGGCACTTCTTCCTCCAAGGCTGCCAGCTCTGCCCTCTCCTGCCCCAGAGTAGGAATGTGAGACACTTGCCACACAGAAAAGCCAGGGCTGTGACACTGCCAACCTCAATATCCTAGTGCTGTGTGCTATGCTTTGGGTATGATGTAAGTGCCCCACGGACTCACAGGTTGAAATTTAACCCTCCTTGTGAGGCAAGAAGAGGGCGGAATCTTAATTCAGAGGGGAAGGGAGGGCTGGATGGTGCTGCCTCTGAGCTTGGGGGCTGCTGGGAGAGAGGCCAAGGAAAGAAACACAATGGGAAGCTTCTAAAACAGGGGCCCTTGGGAAGTGATCGGGATTACATAAAGTCATCAGGGTGGAGCGCACAGGATTGAATACTGATAGTTTTATAAGATTCCCTCCCCCCTCATCCTTACTCCATCTCTGCCCATGTGGAGCTCTGTACCCCCGGGGACTCTGCCAGCAAGAAGGCTATAACCAGATGCAGCCCCTTGCCCATGGACCACAACTGTAAGCCAGAATAAGCCTCTTTTCTTTAGAACTTACCCAGTGTGGCAATGTGTTATTGTTGTTGTTAGGTGCCGTCGAGTCCGACTCATAGCGACCCTATGTACAGCAGATCGAAATACTTGCCGATTCTGTGCCAGGCAAACCATCTTATTTACGTTTAAGCCCATTGTTGCAGACACTGTGTCAATCCATCTGGTGGAGGGTTTTCCTCTTTTGCGTTGATCTGCCACTCTTCCAAACATGATGTCCTCCAGGGATTGTTCTCTCCTGACTACATGTCCGAAATATGTAAGACGCAGTCTGGCCATTCTTGCTTCCAAGGAGCACTCTGGTTGTACTTCTAGGACAGATTTGTTGGTTCTTTTGGCAGTCCATGGTATATTCAATAGACGTCTCCAGCACCACAATTCAAAAGCATCAATTCTTTTTCTGTCTCTCTTGTTCAATATCCAGCTTTCACAACCATATGATGCCACTGAAAATACCATGGCATGAGTCAGACACACCTTCATCTTCAATGTGACATCTTTGCTTTTCAATACTCTAAAGAGATCTTTTGCTACAGCTTTTCCTAGAGCAATGCGTCTTTGGATTTCTTGACTGCTGCTTCCATGGGTGTTGATTATAGAGCCAAGCAAAGTAAAATCTTGGACAACGTCAATCTTTTCTCCATTTAATGTGAAATTGCGTGCTGACCCAGTGGTAAGGATTTTTGTTTTGTTGATGTTTAGTCGTAACCCATATTGAAGACTATGATCTTTGATCTTCATCAGTAGATGTTTTAAATCCTTCATTTTCAGCAAGCAAAGTGGTGTCATCTGCATAATGCAGGTTGTTAATGAGTCTTCCTCCAATCTTGATGCCACGTTCTTCCTCATAAAGTCCAGCTTCTCGGACTATTTGCTCAGCGTATAAATTGAAGAGATAGGGTGAAAGTATACAGCCCTGACGCACACCTTTCTCAACTTTAAACCACTCAGTGTTTCCTTGTTCTATTCGAACAACTGCCTCCTGGTTTATGTACAGATTTCTCATGAGCACAATTAGGTGTTCTGGTATTCCCATTTTCTGAAGTGTTATCCATAATTTGTTATGATCCACACAATCAAATGCTTTTGTGTAGTCAATAAAACATAGACATCTTTTTGATATTCTCTGCTTTCAGCTAATATCCACCTGACATTAGCAATGATGTCCCTAGTTCCCCGCCCTCTTCTGAATCCCGCTTGATTTTCCGGTAATTCCCTGTCTATATACTGCTGCAGTCGCTTCTGAATGATCTTTAGTAGAATTTTGCTGGTGTGTGATATTAATGATATTGTCTGATAGTTTGCACATTCAGTTGGATCCCCTTTTTTGGGAATAGGCACAAATATGGATCTCTTCCAG
>VMDO01005693.1:0-108777 GCA_007922755.1 Pedetes capensis | reverse complement strand
TGTTGTTGTTAGGTGCCGTCGAGTCGGCATCCGACTCATAGTGACCCTCATAGGGTTTTCAATGGCAGACTGTTTCGGGATTGACTTGGGAGTGGATTGCCAGGTCCTTCTCCCATTTTTGCGGTGCTGGGAAGTGAACTCGGGACCTCAGAGACTGCAGTGCAGCGCTGTACCAACTGAGCTAAATCCCAGCCCTAAGATATACTAGTTAAGAGCTTTGCTTTCTCCTCCTGCCTCCTTTCTTCCTAGTACACTTGCTTGGGGAGTGCTGAGTTGAGAAGGAAGGAAGCAGGGGGAGGAGTTTTATGAACAGGACTTTGCCAGAACTCTGGAAAGTGGATGGGAGTCAGGACGTTGGGGCTCCGGGACTGCACAGGCCAGGAAGGACGACCGCGCCTAGCCTAGGACCGAGAGCAAGCTGTGTGCCTAGGAAGGGGCCCTCCACCCCTACTCCCTGGCCCCTACTCCCTGGCAGCGTTATCGTAATGGTGCCTCTCCTACACGGGGCTTAGATTATGCACAGGCCCCAGGTCACGGGGCTCTAAGTGGCAGCCCCGGGTTCAGACGCAGGTAGCCTGGCTCCAGAGTCTGCACTTCGTGTCCACCCTGTGGGAAACAGATCATGCCTGGATGGAATCCTATCTCAACCACTTGCTCAGCTCACAGGTGAAGTGTCCCACTTCCCAGAGCCTCAGTTTCCTCACCTGTAATAAAACAGGTACATCAAGACCTATCTTACACTCTTGCTTTGAATATTAAATCGGCTAACAGATGGAAAGTGCCTGGCACATAGCAGTTTCAGTAAACTTTAATATTCCTTCCTTATGATACTATTTTTAGTAGAAAATAGCATTACAGTAAGGGCCCCGGCAGGGAGGACATCAAAAATCTTCCTGCCATTATTTTACTTTGGGAAAAAATTCATAAAAAGCAAGCACTGAGGTGCACACCAAATGTCAGTGCCTGGTCTCTTCTTATTGGTGTAATTCAAACGAAAAAGAGTAGCCATCTGTCAGCAGGTGGACACAGCAAGGAGCTGCAACCACAGTGCAGCCAGCTGTCTTCTTAAAAATCAAATAATTGCAGCTCATGAGGGGCTCATCTCAACAAACATGACAGAGAATCACAAATAATTAGGCCGATTTTTGCTCCAAGTTACAACTGCCCTTTTTCAACATTTCTACTGTCCCTTGGAGACTGTTCGACAGGGTGACAAAAACCCTCATCCTCTGTGTTCTGGGCTCCCTAAGGTACGATAAGGATGGCTTTATCTAGGTACTTATGCCTCAAAATCGTATGGTTCATCTTGCAGCTACTTAAAGGTTTTTTAATATATACAGGAAAGGAATAAGATATGCATATTCCTCCTCACATATCTATGTAATCCTTTCCCTAAAGAGAGAGATTTATAAATACATCCTGAGTTTAATCTGTTTCCAGTTTCTTTGAATTTTTTTTTTTCTTTTAGACAAAGTCTTGGTTTGTAGCCCAGGCTGGGCTTGAACACATGATCCTTCTTCCTCCACCGCCTAAATGCTGGGATTACAGGTGTGCGCCACCATGCCTGGCAGGTTCCAGTATTTTTAAAATACAGCTACTTCAGTTCCAAGAGGCTCAAGGGCAGGAAGTGATGGGAAATGGCTGACCTCCAGTGCCAGGCAGAGAATGGAGCATAAAGGGACAAGAATTGTAGCAGGGAAACCAATTAAGCTAAGAAGTCTAGGGCGGAAGTTGGCAAACACTTCTTGTGCAGGGCCAGATGGTAAATATTTTTGGCTTTATGGGCCATAATAGTCTCTAGTACAGCTACTAAGTTCCGCCATTGTGGGAGAGCAACCATGATACATGAAGGGTGGCCGTGTTCCAATAAAACTTTATTTATAAAACGGGCAACTGGCCAGAGTCAACCAATGGGTTGTATTTGCCAGCTGCTGGTCTAGGTGTTCAACAAGAAGGAATTTGGGGAGCCCATGCAGAGCCAGCTGCTATGATTTATTTGAGGCTAAGAGGTGTGGATTTTTCAGTTCTTTAATATCAACTTTAATTGCAGGAGCAAGACATAAATACATTTTCCTTATAAGAAAATAAAAGATTACAAATACAATTAAGTCCTTTTGATCAGGCAGAGGAGGAGTGGCCTTTGGTGGGTGAGAGAACAGCCTCCTGCCACCCCCTGTAGCATAGGCAAAACTAGGGACTTGGTAAGGGAGGAAGAGATCCCAGCACACTGGAGGAGGAAGCAGAGCCCCGCATATTTCCCAAAGGAAAGGTGTGATGTCACAACGGGAGTGTTGTGGTCTGAGTTGTGCCCCTGCCCCATCTGCCTGCTGAGGCCCTGAACCTCAGACCTCAGATGGAAACTGCATTTGGACCGAGGCCTTTGAGGAATCGATTAAGGCCAAGAGGGGTCATGTGGGTGGGCCCTAAGCCCCTATGACTGGGGTCCTTCTAAGGAGAGATTAGGACACAGAGCCAAGTCCATGGGTGGCCATGGAGAAGACGCCCAGGCCCAGGAGAGAGGCCTCAAGAGAAGCCAAGCCATGGTATTGGGCTTCTCACCTTCAGTACCATAAGAAAGAAAGAAATTTCTGTCATTTTAGCCACATTAGGCAGGTCGTTCATTATGGCAGCCCTAGCAAAGTAATTGCCTGCAGCCGTAGCCCAGTGGCATCCGATCCTGTTAGATCTCAAAAGCTAAGCAGGGTCGGGCCTGGTTAGTCCTTGGATGGGAGACCACCTGGGAATACCAGGTGCTGTAGGCTTGGTAGACAGACCCAGCAACCCACTCCCAAAAATCAATCCACCATTGAAAACCCTATGAACAGCAAAGAAGCACTGACAATAGTGTTTCCCCTGTTGTATGTGGGGTCGCTATGAGTCCGATACCACGACTTGACGGCACCTAGCAACAACAGCAAGCAAACTAATTGAGAGTATGAAGGCATTGCCTTGAGGGACCTGAGGACTGTGGAGAAAGGCTGAGCACCCGCTAGCCACCTGGGCCCAATGCCCCACCCAGAGCAGCGCTGTAAATGGCACCCCATGTTACCAACACCCAGTTCATTCTGCTCTGTGTCTCTGCAATGAGTGCTTCCCAAACTTGCCTGGAAGCAGGAGACACAGCAGACAAGCACAGGGCTTCAGTGGTGCAAGGTGAGATTCCTGCTTGAGGTCTTCTGTTCTTCAGCAAAGTGCAAGGCAGAGACATCGAGAGTTTGTGAAAAAAGAGGGGGCGGAAAGGGTCACCTTAGCAGATGTAAAAACAAACATACAAGAGAAACTGGGAATTGCCAAGCTGCTCTCTGGCCTTCTGAGGCTTGCAATCAGGAATTCAAAATGAAAACTATCGACTTCTTTGTTTTGTTCATTATTTTTTCAATTTTTAAATTTTTTTTATTTTTATTTTTTGGCGGTACTAGGGGTTGAACCCAGGGCCTCGCGCCTGCTTGCTTTGCAAGTGCTGGACCACTGAGCTTGCACCTTCAGCCCATTTTTTACTTTTTGATACAGGGTCTCGCTAAGTTACGCAGACTGCCTCTGGTCTTGAACTTGGGATCCTCCTGCTTCCACTTCCCAAGCTGCTGGGATTGCAGACGTGTACTGCTACACCTGGCTGTTGTTCATTATTTTTGAGATAGGGTCTCAGTATTGAGGCACTTACACTCCGCATCCTCCTGCCTCAGCCTCCTGAGTGCTGGGGTTACAGGCATGTGCCATCATGCCCAGCTGTTGACCTCTTTGGATCGTCATTTTGTCTGGCCCTATTTTTCTCTCAGGTTTAGACAATAAAGGTAACTTGGGGTCAACCAAATTTGGAATTTTACCGAGTAAGTAATGCAGACGAAGGGGCATAAAGACTCGTGTTTGCGAAGGAATGTTTGGAACATAGACACTAAGCTGGGGAGGGGTGAAGAAGTGGGGGAACATTAGCTGCAAGGGATCTCTCCAGAAACCTTTTGCCAATGTCCCCCCACATTCCTTTTTGTGTTTTTTTTTACTGTGGTTGTTTTGTAGTTTACTTTGCTTTTCTTTTTGTAGTTTGCTTTTCTGCTGCGTATAAAGTTTTCATTTTTCAATAGTCATGTTTATTGCTTCCTCCACTGTGGGTTCTGGCTTGGGTTCCTCTTAGTAGGGACTTCTCTGTAATTTTTGTCATGATTTCTACTATTTTGCAACTTCCTTTGTTTCCATCATTAATCCATCTGGAATTTATTTTCATATGAGAAATGAAGTAGTAATCTAATCAATTTCTTAAATTTCCAAACGGCTAGCCAGCTATTACAACTCCATTTATTGTATAACGTATCATTTACTAAGACTTTGAAATGCTGCTTCAGCTGTGTACAGGGGTGCAAAATGTCACCTCTACTCTCTCAGGGTTTTCAGCCAGGCCTGAGAATTAAAGGGACACAAAATACATCAATAAGAGCATGTAAATTTATTTCACATACGTCTTATGTAACACAGGAGCCCTCTTAAGGAAATGACCCAGAGAAACGCCATTGAAAAGACTGATAGTTGGACAGGGTTGTAAGTTGTGAAAATGTGACGAGAGAAGGGGGCTTGGGCTGGGATGGATAATCGGGGAGAACTGACTAGGAAGATGAACCTAATTTGTACAGATTTTTCTTAGCCCTGGTGGTGACTGTTCCTTTCCTTCAGTTATGTTGTTGTTATTAGGTGCCATAGAGTTGGTATCTGACTCATAGTGACCCTACGTACAACAGGCGAACCACTATTTTCAGTGCTTCTCTGCTGTTCATAGGGTTTTCAATGGCTGATTGTTTTGGGGGAGTAGGTTACTGGGTCCTTCTCCCAAGCCTACAGCACCTAGTGTTCCCAGGCCGTCTCCCATCCAAGTACTAACCAGGCCCGATCCTGCTTAGCTTCTGAGATCTGATGGGATCAGAAGCCACAGGGCTACGGCTGCGGGCTCCTTCTGTCATAAGGAAGGCATGCTCCATGTGGGGTTCTCTCTCCTGCTTTTAGGAAGAAGAGGGGCAGAGGGCCCTTCCTGCACTTGCTGCCTAGAAACACCTTTAGCACAAAATAACCCTATGCCAAAGTGGTGATTTGGGGGTACATACCCTAACCGTTTCTTACAAAAAAAGTAATCACCCCTTGTTTTCTGATCAAATTCTCCTTGGTTCATGGCTAGGAGTCGTGAACACAATCCCTGGTAGCTGGTTTCAGGTCTTTGGTTCCAGGTCAAGGGGAGCTGAGAAATCTTTTTCCCTGATACCTTGAAGCAGACTGTCACTAGTTGTCAGGTCTAGACTTTGGAGGGAGCCCGGTCACAGGTCCAGATCCCACCCATGACCACAGAGACAAACGTTTGGGACGCATGTGCAGGGTAAGGAGACCCTGCTCATGACCTCCAGCTGGTGGGTGAGCCTTGGTGGCGGTTTTAAACATTCTCACGTGTGTCCTCTTTGCCGTCCGGAGTAGCAAACCTCTGTCTTGGATGTCTGCTGCTTGGCAGGGAGGGAAGACTTTGTTGTTGTTGTTGTTAGGTGCTGTCGAGTCGAGTCCGACTCATAGCGACCCTATGTACAGCAGATCGAAACACTTGCCGATTCTGTGCCAGGCAAACAATCTCATTTATGTTTAAGCCCATTGTTGCAGACACTGTGTCAATCCATCTGGGGGAGGGTTTTCCTCTTTTGCGTTGACCTGCCACTCTCCCAAACATGATGTCCTTCTCCAGGGATTGATCTCTCCTGACTACATGTCCAAAATATGTAAGACGCAGTCTGGCCATTCTTGCTTCCAAGGAACACTCTGGTTGCACTTCTTCTAGGACAGATCTGTTGGTTCTTTTGGCAGTCCATGATATATTCAATAGACATCTCCAGCACCACAATTCAAAAGCATCAATTCTTTTTCTGTCTCTCTTGTTCAATGTCTAGCTTTCACAACCATATGATGCCACTGAAAATACCATGGCATGAGTCAGACACACCTTCGTCTTCAATGTGACATCTTTGCTTTTCGATACTCTAAAGAGATCTTTTGCCACAGCTTTTCCTAGAGCAATGCATCTTTTGATTTCTTCACTGCTGCTTCCACGGGTGTTGACTGTAGAGCCAAGCAAAGCAAAATCTTGGAGAACCTCAATCTTTTCTCCATTTATTGTGAAGTTGCGTGCTGACCCAGTTGTAAGGATTTTTGTTTTGTTGGTTCCTCCAAAATGCAGAGGTGCTGGCTTCTGGCCCATGCTTCTAGATCCTGAGCAAGCCTGGCTGCCAGCAAGAAAGCACTTCCAGATCCTTCCCTCAGTCTTTCAACATTTCCATGATGGAAGCCCAAGGCCTTGGGGAAGCAACAGGAGGGCTGCCCCACTTCCTGCCTTGGGGCAGGAGGGAGAAGAAGGCCCCTCAGAGAAGAAAGATGAGGAACTAGGGAAGACTTGTATGTTTTATCCACTTACTGGCCCCTTCCTGAGATCACAGTCAGGGAAAATAATATAGTAAGGGAAACAAGAAAGAAAAAAAATTTTCTTGTATTTGCACACCAGATGTGCTGGTTTTTTCACAAACAAGTCTCCAATCCTTAGTGCTCGATGACTAGGGTGTTCTGTAACAGAAGTCACTTCTGATCCTACCCTCCTGGAGTCAGCGCAGACCTCTAAGGGTAAGGGTTCCTCTCACAAGATGGCCCCCACTTCACATACCAGTCTTGAGTCTGCAAGGCCAGGTTTAGCTATAGACCCATCTCCTCCACAGCCAATAACCTACTAGCACTAGAACACCTCATAGAAGTTTTTGTTAGGTGCCTTCAAGTCGGGTCCAACTCATAGCGACCCTACATACAACAGAAGGAAACACTCCCTCACACTGTGCCATGCCCGGCACTATGTCCATGCTTCTTTGCTATTAATAGGGTTTTCAATGGCTCATTGTTTCAGGAGTGGGCTCCGAGGTGCTTCTCCCATTTTTGCAGAGCTGGGGATCGAACCCAAGACCTCAGAGAACACAGAGCAGCACTCTACCAACTGCGCTAAACCCCAGCCCTCATCGAAACCAGGGGTATGTTTATTCATATCTGAGTGTTTATTACTGAGGATATACCACTCAGAACAGCCAACTATAAGAGATGCACAGGGCACGGCCCCCTCCTGGGCTCTCTGGGTGCATCCTCCCAGCATCTCCATGGGGTCCACCATGAAAGCTCCCTGAGCCCTGGAGATCAAGGGATTTATGGGGAGCCCATTACTTGTTGTTGTTAGGTGCTGTCAAGTCGTGTCCAACTCATAGCAACCCTTATAGGGTTTTTCAATGGCTGATTGTTTCGGGATTGCCTTGGGAGTGGATTGCCACATCCTTCTCCCATTTTTGCGGTGCTGGGAATCGAACCTCGGTCCTCAGAGACTGCAGAATGATGCTTTACCAACTGAGCTAAATCCCAGCCCCACCCATTACTTGTTGTTGTTGTTGTTAGGTGCCATCAAGTCGGTATCCGACTCATAGCGACCCTCAGGGTTTTCAATGGCTGAGTGCTTCGGGATTGCCTTGGGAGTGGATTGCCAGGCCCTTCTCCCATTTTTGCGGTGCTGGGAATTGAACTGGGGGCCTCAAAGACTGCAGCGCAGCGCTCTACCCACTGAGCTAAATCCCAGTCCCACCCATTACTTAGGCTGATTAAATTCCTGATCATTGGTGACTAACTCAACCCCCAGCCCCTCTCCCCTTTCTAGAGGTTGAGGGTGGGAGAGGCTGGAAGTTCTAACCTCTAATCCCTAGGCTGGTTCCTCTGGCAACCAGGAGTCCCCTCATTTGCAGGAAGCACAGGTGTGTTGTTAATGAATAACAATAGGAGCTCTGCTGGGAACTGGGGACACAGACCAAATATTTCTCATTATTTCTCAATATCACAGAAGTTTAATAGCAAAAGGAGCTAGAGCTGCTGGGGCCTGCGCAAAGCAAGAAGACAGAGTATGGGCGGGGCCTCACAGCAGGCCTCCCCCAGGACTAGCCTGAGGCTGGAGACCCCTCCCAACGCCACAGGACTGATGCTGCTCCGAAAACAAGCAGCAGAGCCATCCAAATCCAACTGAACCTGAGCGCCAGGGACAGCCTATTGCCCAAGATCACCTTCCCCTGGGACTGATAGCTTCCTTCCCTCACCCTGGGGCTTGTGTCACCCCACAGACCCCGACGTACCCAGCTGCTGCACAACCAGCATGCCCCGAAGTCTTCAGCAAAGAGCTGGTGCCCAAACCCAGCCTGCCAGGCCCCCTGGAGGTCTGGGAGGCCGGCAGAGCCCCATCCCCGCCCACCTTTCCAGGAGCGGAGGAACCTGGGCCCCCTCCTTACATGGCTCCTCCCTGTCTGCTGTCATCAGGGATGGGCGTGTCTTGCCACCTCAGTCTCAGGCCAGTGGGGAGAGGAGGGCCTCCCAGGTACCAGTGCGCCAGATCACAGACGCTTCCTACTGGAAGGACAGTGCCGGGCTGCAGGGCTCCCCCAGCTGCCCCTCTCAGTGCCATCAGAACTCAGCACCACCAGCCCTGTTCTTAGCTCTGGTCCATGCATTCTGGAAGGCAGCAGTTCTCAGCTGTGGGTGATTCTGCCTTCCAGGGGACCGCTGGCAGTGTCTGGAGACATTTCTGGTCATCAGAACTTGGGTGCTACCGATGTCCAGTGGGTGGAGGCCCCAGATGCTGCTTTATATCCAACGGGGCTCAGGACGGCCCTCAACAGAGCATCCATGGTGCTGAGCTTCAGAAATCCTGCTCCAAGTCGGGCGCGGTAGTACACGTCTGTAATCCCAGTGTCTCGGGAGGCGGAGGCAGGAGGATCGCAAGTTCGAGACCAGAGGCAGTCTGCATAACTTAGCAAAACCCCATCTCAAAAAGTAAAAAAATGGGCTGAGGGTGCAGCTCAGTGGTCCAGCACTTGCAGAGCATGCAAGTGCAAGGCTCTGGGTTCAACCCCCAGTACCACAAAAAAAAAAAAAAAAGAAAGAAAAGAAAAAGAAATCCTGCTCCAGGCAGACCACAGAGAGGCTCTGGCCTCTCTTCGGCGCCATTCTGAACTCCCCCAAATCCTTCCGAATTGTCTCCAAGCCCCCAAGGGACTACAACTTACACTCCCACAACAAGCAATTCCATCAAGACTTACTTCGACCAAAATGTTTCGGAATTTAGAACCCTCTGTTTCCCTACCTGCTGTGTTTGGCTGCCTCCTCTCGTGGGAGTTGCTGGCATTTGCCCATTTTTCCTTAGAGGTTCCAGAAGTTGTGTACTCTGCATCCCAACGCCTGGACACTCAAGATTCTGATATTTTGTCTTGCAGAGGATGCTTCATTTGGAAAGTTCATAGTGCATCTTACACTGTCACTTTCTCTGCCTTGTTTGGGGCATCTCCCAACCCAACACCGTGAACGTATTTCCCTGTACTTTCTATAAGAGTGCTTACAGATTCATTTTGTAAGGTTAAGGTTTTGATCCGTTGACAATTTCTTCTTGCAAATGGTGTGAGGGAGGGAGTCCCTTTTCCTGCCCCCACCCTGCAGTCGCACTGACCTCTCCTTCCTCCGGTCCAATGTTGTTGTTGTTGTTGTTAGGTGCCCGTCGAGTTGGTATCCGACTCATAGAGACCCTCATAGGGTTTTCAATGGCTGTTTCGGGATTGTCTTGGGAGTGGATTGCCAGGTCCTTCTCCCATTTTTGCGGTGCTGGGAATTGAACTGGGGACCTCAGAAACTGCAGAGCAGCGCTCTACCAACTGAGCTAAATCCCAGCCCCCCAGTCCAATGGCAGGACCCATTTACTGCCTTGGCCTCCCGCCCACTCCCTGCTTGCTCAAGGACTCTGCTCCTGTCATCTTGTGTCTCTCACACAGGGGCACTTTCTGCCTCTCGCCTGCGTCGCTGCATCTCCTGAAGTGACACACCGTCACTTCAAAGTCTGTCATCGAAAGCTCTCCCCTGTTCCCGGTTCTCCGGCAACTGCCAGGTTGTCTGTGCCTTTTCCCAGCAGAGCTTCACCCAGATCTCCCACCTGGTGCCCGATGCTCAAATGAACCGATCACCCTTCCCTCCCAGTGTAGAAAAGTTCGGAAGGGAGCCTTAAGACGTGCCTGTAACCTACAGCGGCCAGCTGCGGCTTTCTCTGCTAGAACCCAGGGGAAGACAGGCTCCAATTCAGCAGAGAAGTTGACAAGGAGTTTAATAAGCAGTACTGGGAGGCGACCTTCATGGGCCAGTGTCACGTCCAGGAGCTGAAGGATTGAACAAGTGGGTGAAGAGCCCCTGACCCTCCAGGCATGGGCCCCACCATGCAGGTGCCCAGGCACAGTGGGTGGCTGGCCTAGCTTTAAATCGGCCTCCAGCCAGTGTTGGCCACTCCAGGCACCGAGGCCCCATCCAGACCTGCTCGCCTGCGGCATCTCTGAAGCGGGGCCTCTCCCACCTGAGGCTAGTGGGCAGATCTTCAACCACGGTCTGCATTCAAGAGACCCACGGGTCTAGCTGGGCACAGAGCAAGGGGGTTAGGGACCAGGGGCCTGGGAAAGTGGCTTGGGGAAGGTCACCAGGAGAGGCGCAAAGGCGGAAGAGAAGCCACAGCTTGAAGCCAGCTGGGAAGATGGCGCAAGGGACAGATGGGCCTCTGACCAGGCCACAGAGGCAAGTCAGCGTGGATACAGATCTGAGGGCAAGACAGGGCTGCCCGCTGAGGAAGGTGGCGGAGCAGATGCCTGGAGGTTGTCACGGAAGGTGCCCCGGGGTACCCAGGGCAAGAGGCAGCAGGGTTAGCAACACCTAAGAGAAGGAAGAGGAGATAATGCGTGAGCCACAGCAGAACTAGGCACCCAATCCAAGTGCCCAGTTCCAGCCAGCCCCAGCCCCAACCCCCATGATGGGCCAAGGTCTGCCCTCGCCAGCTCAAGCTGCTGTCGGTCTGGCAGAGAAGCCTTGGGTGGATCCGTGCTGGGTGCTCTGAGGCCAATGCCATGTGGTACCCCTGTGCCACAGTCAGGCTAGGGAGCCAAGATCACTGGATTTGAGCTTGATCGTTGCTATTCCCAGGCTCGACCGTGTTGGCGAAACCATTCCAACCCAGGAAGCCCATTTTCTTGTCTGTAGAATGGGACACTCATAGGCACACCCCGCAGAATGTGTTCAAGGACCAAGTGGTGACTATTATTCAGTGAGACCCTATGCTGACTGTGGGGACTGTCCCCTGCCCGCAGTCATATCCAAAGGTGGCGGGGTGCTGAGTGGTGACACAAAAACAAAACAAAACAAAACATCTCAGGGACCAGCAGTGAGGGGAGGGAGACCAGCATTGCCGTCCTATACAGAGGAGAGGTCTTCTGGCTCTGTCTGATCTCTGCATTGAGAGCCAGCAGTCCTGAGGTCCTGACGTACCAGCCCACGGGCCACGCCCCATCCTCAGCCACTCTCCGCTGGCTGCTGTGTGAGGATCAGCTGCTCCACGCTGCCCATCTGCAGGAGAGGAAGCAGCATCAGGCCCCCGGTGCAGTGCACACCCAGCCTGCTATATGATCGCCCATCCGGGCTGCGAGCAGCCGTCAGGGGCAAGAGGCAGGTGGGGACCTGGGTCTGTGGATTCTGTAGCCCCAGGAGGCCCTCCCCCACCCCACGTTACAGGCACGCCCTCACGCATGCGCACACATGCTCTTGGGCTTGCAAGTCGTCCACGCGAGGCGGACCCTGTTCCAGCTCTTGACAGAACAGCTGAGCAAGAGGAAGAGGGAGATCAGAAGCCCCAGGGGTGGGCAGGGGTACGGTGGAGGGAGGGCGGGCTACAGCAGAAGTCATCCCTTGACGCTTGTCACTGCTCTCACCTGGAGCGCCACACTTGCCTGGTTATGCTGTTCTACTTCCCAGAGCCTGGAATCCGTCGCCTGGTACCTCCTCCCAGGGTACAGCTGCCACATTAGGGGCAGCCTGGAGAAGGGCAGCAGGCTAGGGGACAGGAGCTGCCGGGAGTGGTTCATGAGCCGCCACAAGAAGACTGTGATGATGGTCTCTTGCTGCAGAGATGAGAGAGGAGGGCACGTCAGGGACAGGGCTGCTGACATCGGGTTGCACACAGACAGTGCGGTCCCATACGTCCTGCTCAGCCGCTGGGGTGCCAGGGGGAAAATGAGAGGTGCATGTTTTCAGACTCCCACGCCAAGAGCCTCCCACCATCCCCTTGAGGGGGCTTCATCTGGACCAGGGAGGCCTGGGGTTCTGGGCCCCCAGCACCGTCCTCTTCCTGACCTCCCCCACCCCACCTGTCCATGTCGCCACAGTCTCCAGGACCTTGGGCTGGGGCTGAATATTCCTTTGGGGCCATTTCTATAGTTTCAACCATTTCTATAGTTTTAAAAATTCTCTTTTTAAAACAAGATATCCATAGACCCTGTGGTCTGGAAGGGATGGCCTTTTACCAAGGAAATAGCTTGCATTTCTAATCATGACCTTCACATGCTTTTGCTGCTGCTGTTAGGTGCTGTCGAATTGAGTCCAACTCATAGCGACCCTCATAGGGTTTTCAATGGCTGTTTCGGGATTGCCTAGAGAGTGGGTTGCCAGGTCCTTCTCCCATTTTTGCAATGCTGGGAATCAAACCTGGGACCTCAGAGACTACAGTGCAGCACTCTACCAACTGAGCTAAATCCCAGCCCACTTTGCTGTTGTTAGGTGCTGTCAAGTCTAGTCAGATTCACAGCAACCCTGAGTGCAACAAAACAAAACATTATCCAACACTGTGCCACACACATGGTCTTTTTATGTTTGAGCCCATTGTTGCAGCCACTATGATTCTTCTCATTTTGAGTCATGCCACATCAGCAAATAGAGGTCCCAGGGGCTTTAATCCACTCTGGTCATTAAGGCCAACTCTACTTAAAGGAGGCAACTCTTCCCCAGTTGTCTTTTGAGTGCCTTCCAGCCAGAGGGGCTCATTCTCTGGCACTATATTTCACAGGACTTCTCTGCCCCTCATTGAGTTTTCAATGGATAATTGTTTCAGGAGTGGGCTGCAGGGTCTTCCTCCCTAGTCTGGAAGCTCAGCTGAAACCTGTCCACAATCGGTGGCCCTGGTGGTTCTGAAATACCAGTGGCACAAACTGACAGACATGGGGGGTAATATGTTTTTGGTGTAGTTGTTAGGTGCCGTCCGACTCATAGTGACCCTATGCACAACAGAAGAAACACTATTGTCAGTGCTTCTCTGCTATTCATAGGGCTTTCAATGGCTGATTGTTTTTTGGGAGTGGGTTGCCGGGTCCGTCTCCCACGCCTACAGCACCTAGTGTTCCCAGGCCTGACCCTGCTTAACTGCCGAGATCTAATGGGATTGGACGGCACAGTGGTATGGCTGCAGGCTTAATATGTTTTTGTTGTTGTTGTTAGGTGCCGTCGAGTCGGTATCTGACTCATAGCTACCCTCATAGGGTTTTCAATGGCTGTTTTGGAATTGCTTTGGGAGTGGATTGCCAGGCCCTTCTCCCATTTTTGTGGTGCTGGGAATTGAACTCAGGACCTCAGAGACTACAGTGCAGCGCTCTACCAACTGAGCTAAATCCCAGCCCTAAAATATGTTTTTAGGAAACACAAAAAATGATAAGATTTGACCAATACAGAAAGATATAATGATGAAATGAACAATTGCTACAAAACCATCACCAAGTTCCAAGATTTTTTTTTTTTTTTTTTTTTTTTTTTTTGGTGGTACTGGGGGTTGAACCCAGGGCCTCGTGCTTGCATGCTCTGCAAGTGCTGGACCACTGAGCTGCACCCTCAGCCCTTTTTTTTTTTTTTTTTACTTTTTGAGACAGGGTCTTGCTAAGTTACACAGACTGCCTCTGGTCTCGAACTATGATCCTTCTCCCAAGCTGCTGGGATTACAGGTGTGCGCCACCGCGCCCGGTGCCCAGGTTTTGTTTTATGCCATGCAACAGAAAACCTTTCCCGAGATTGCCTACCAAAGTACCAGCATTTGTCCTCTCATCTTTCTAATGGAAAGTTTTTATAAGCTAAGGACATCAACCCTTCATGGGTCGTACAGGTCGCAAATCATTTTTCTCTTTGTCATCCCAACTTTTTTTATAGGCTGTTTTTTCGTGGAGAGATGTCTTAAATTATGTGGCAAAATCTCTCCTTCCCTTTGGGTTCTGACTTTAGATCAGAGGCCAGCAAAGAGCTCTGGGGTCTAAAGCTGCAGGCTAAGGTGATTTTCAACCTGAGTGATTATCAGTATCACCAGGGAGCTTTTCTAACTAGAGTCCAGGACCCCACCCCACCCTTGGGGATCGGTCTCCAGGTGGAATCTGTTATCTGCTCAATGCTCCCCAGGGCCCTGCAGGCTCCAGGTGGCAATGCTCTGCCTTGTTTCTGACCTGGAGATCTATTCCTGCCACGAACCCCTGCCTAACAGCCGTCCCATCTGTAGAGCCTTCTCAGCAAGCACCAGGTGGACTTAGGCCAGCTACCTCAGCCTTGGGCCTCATCAGGCAGGACCAGCGCCTCCTGTGGATAACCTTGTATACCTGTGGCCTCCAGGCAGGGCGTCTTGGTCCCAGGGCTGGGCATACGCGGCCCGCTGCTCCCGGCTCCGACCCCCATCCTGGGCCCACAAGGATGACGGTCAGGGCACAAAGCCTCCTGCAGCTTTCCCTCGAACCCCAGGACTCACTGTGTTGTCCAGAGGGCCTCTGAGCCTAGCTCGCTGGGAAGGACTGAGCTTCACGACTATGATCTTCCAGGTCCTCTCATTCTCATCCCGATAGATGCCAGGCCGTAGGATGCTCAGGCGGTCAGGGAGCGGCCCGACGGCCGGAGCAACTTCAAAGGCCATCTCTAGGCTGCTGGGCCCAGCGCCTTCCTGAAGGCCCGCGTGCGGAGCAAGGTACGGGCGCGCAGGTGCGCAGCCAATGGAGCTAATATAACCAATTCTGAGGGGGCGTGGCCACGGAGATGGGTGGGGCCATGGAGAGGGCGTGGCCACAGAGGTGGGGCGGGGCCCAAAAGCCTGGGTGTGAGCAACAGAACACCTCTCCTGGAGCCACAAGGGCTGGGCCAGGAGGGCAGCTTCCCCAGGGACAGAGCTGCCTAATTCTCTGTCCCCACAAAGGCAGGGGTGACCCCAGCCTCAAGACCAGTACTGTGCTCTGCAGCCTCCTTTCTGAGCACGCCCACCCAGGTTGACGCCTGACAACTTCCCTTTCCGGACTCAAGCATACACTGCCTCTGTCTCCTCCAGCCCTGTGCCCGCGGGACTGACTTCATGATGGGGTCCTTCCTGGAGCTGAGAGGCAGAGGTGTTGGCCTGTCAGCTCGGTGGACTCTGGCCGTGGGGGGTATCTGGCCAAGGCAATCAGACTCCCTGTCCTGGGAAAACAAAGCCACGCTCCAGGATCTTTGCAGGTCGCGATCATAGAAAGAGAGGGAAACAGGCGTAGCGGGTGGGGAGTCTTGCTAGCCCGTCCTGGGCCTTGCAATCTGAGTGCCCGCCTGGGCTTCTTGTTCGTTGTCGTTGACCAAGAGGCCACAGGACTGCAACCCTAAGGCAGGAAGCAGGCCCACTTGGCCACCATCCTGGGCTTCCTGTGAATGCAAGGTGAGTAGGATCATTTTCCTTTTGAAAACCGCAAGGGCTGGTTCGTCCAGCTCCCACGAGAGCGTGTGGCCCGCTATGGCGTGTCAGGCACTCCTACGGTATTCTCATTTGGCTCTCCCGACAGCTGTAAACTGGAGACTCTCACCCCCATTTCATAGATGAAGAAACTGAGGCATGAGTGGTTTAGTAACCTAAGCAAGATGGGTGGCAGAGGAAAGATGTGACCCAGCTGCTCTCGGCGCTAACGCCCTTGCTCTGCTTGCCCGCCTTGGCTGAGCTTGGCTCACTCCGTGGAAGAGGCCGAATCGGCGGTCAGGACATCCGCAGTGGTGGCTGCAGAGATGGCGGTGGGGTCTCAGCGGGAGTCGAGAATACCTCCCCTAAGCTGGTGGTATGCAGCACAGAAAGCCGGGGCCTTCTTTGTCCACACCGTGTCTGAGATGTGGCTATGTCCCCTGTCCAAGCTGTCCCTCACCACTCCCTGTGACCCGAAGGATTCCCTCCGTCGAGTGGCTGTCACCAAAGTCTTAGGGAAGCGCTTCAGTGTCTCCAGCTTCCTTCTGCTCCTCGCCTTGTTCTGACAGTGGAGTCATTCCTAGCAATGCTGTCGTCCTCCAGCAGAGGGAGCCCTTCCCAAGCCCTAAGCGCCGGCGTCACTGGGGCGGGGCATCTGCTTGGGTGGGGTGGGGCTTCCAAACCATAAAAAGGGGCACCAGGCAGGCTTTGGAAAGCTGGATAAGAGTCATTTAGCTCTCCATACATTTTGCTCAGCTCCTGCTAGGGGCGCACAGGTGCACAGCCAATGGAGCTAATATAGCCAATTCCGAGGGGGTGGGGCCATGGTGAGGGGCGGGGCCATTGAGATGGGGCGGGGCTACAGAGAAGGGGCGCGCCTGGGGACCTAACTGCAGGCAGACAAGTTGTGGGAGGCAGAGCGCCTACAAGTAGCACAGCCCCCATGGAATTGGGGCAGGTACTCCCCTGGAGGAGAAGCTGCCTGGGGTGAGTCTGGAGGCCAGGTGGTAATGAGGTCAGCCAGGGCTGAGGATGCAGCCTCACGGGATCCGCGCCATCAGGATGTGGCTGATGGGCTGCTGCTCCAGGCAAGGGCTGGAAATGCCAGTCCAGGCCAAATGAGGAACAAGGACAACGCCTGAGAAACGGAGTCATGTAATGTGCACCTGGTGTGTGGAGTAAGGACAAGAGAGTGGCTGGGCCATTGAGCTAGGTCATGACTACTAGGAAGGGACTGGGTGGAGAGGGTGCAGATAACACTGCGAACCAGAACATCCGGGTTCCTTCCAGCTCTGCCTATTTCAGGAGTTGGAGCAAACTGGCAGAATGATGAAAGAAACTCAGCCCAACCAAGGAACCGAAGAAGGGGGTTAAGCAAGTTTTGCCTGTTCCAAGGTGTGCTTTGTTTTCTTCTAAGCATTTTATTGTATCTAGATTAATTTCCCCTGTTATCCAGTAAATACCATTATTTAAAAGCCTGTTTTTCTCTCCTGTAGTATTATGTCTGCTCTACACGTGAGATCTGTCTCTGGACTCTCATGTCTGTGCCAGGAGTGTATTTTTCTGTCCGTGCATTGATACCTCACTGCTAATGATTACAGCTTTTTTCAAATGGGTCTTGATGCCTGATGATGTAACTCCTCTAGCTTTGTCGTTCTTCTAGATTGCCCTGGCGATTGTGGTGGCTAGTTTTATGTGTCCAACCGGAGAGTGCTTTCAGATGAGATTAACATTGTAATCACTGGGCTTTTGGTAAAGCAGATTGCCCTTTGTAATGTGAGGGAGCCTCATCCAATCAGTTGATGGGTCTGAATATAGCAAAAAGACCAGCCTCCCAAGCAAGAGAGAGCCCTGAGCAAAAGGCCTTCAGCCTGAATTTACACCATCAGCTGTCCTGAGTGTGGACCCTGTTCACACTGCAGATTTGGGACTTGCTTGCTCTGTGACTACATAAGCCAATTTCTCCCTCTCTCTCTCTTTTTTTTTTTTTTTTTTTTTTTTTTGCAGTACTGGGGGTTGAACCCAGGGCCTTGCGCTTTCATGCTTTGCAAGTGCTGGACCACTGAGCTCCATCCCCATCCCATTTTTTTTTTTTACTTTTTGAGACAGGGTCTAGCTAAGTTACGCAGACTGCCTCTGGTCTTGAACTTGCGATCCTCCTGCCTCCGCCTCCCTAATGCTGGGATTACTGGCATGCGCCACCGTACCTGGCATAAGCCAATTTCTTGTAATAAATCTCTGTCTACACACACACACACACACACACACACACACACACACACACACACACCCTACTATTGGTTCTGTTTCTCTGGAGACCCCTGACTAATCAAGTGATCCTCTGGCCTTTACATTTCCATATGAATTTCAAAATCAATTTTTTAATCTGTCTTCCCCCAAAAAATCCTGTTGAGATTCTAATTTGGATTGTGTTAAATCTATAGGTCTATTTGAAGGGAATTCATATCTCTACCATATTGAACTCTAAAATCCACAGTTGTGTAGTATGCCCCTCTATGTCTTAGGCTGTCTTTAATTCTCTATGATGTTTCATTATATTTATTCTTAGGTATTCGATGCTATTTTAAGTGAAGTTATTTTTAGTTCTGTATTATAATTGATTGTTGCCAATATAGAATAAGGCAAATGACTTGTGCACATTGGGCCAATTTTCAGAGGCGTGGATAAATCCACTTAACTCTAATAGTTTGCCTGGTTTGGCTGTAACAATGGGCTCAAGCATAAAAAGATCGTGTGCATGGCACAGTGTTGGGGAGCATTTTGTTCTACCGTACTTAGGGTCACTATAAGTCAGATTCCACTCGACAGCACTTAACAACAACAACAACTCTAATAATTTGTCTGGTTTGGGGGAAGTTGTCAGCCACTATGACTTTAGGTCTTCCTATCTCAATTTCTCCTTCTGGGAGTCCAATTACACACTTCAAAGCCTTTTAAACTCTTTATTGCGCCTCTTCTGATCTGTTTTATTTTGCTTTGTTTTGTTTCTTTCTGGACTTCAATTTCAATGTTTTCTTTTGGCTTATCTTTCAGTTTACTAACTCTGACATCCGCTAGGTCCAATCTGCTCTTAAACTAGACAATTGATTTCTTAACTGCAAATATTTTTTATTAGGCCCAGAATGTCCATTTGATGCATTTTTCATGGAGTCAAACTTCCTCTGAGAATCTCTACCTTTTTAAGCATTTCTTCATCACTCTTTCTCTTTCCTTGAACGTACTTGTTGTCGTTAGGTGTCGCCCAGTCAGTGTCCAGTTCATAGCGACCCTAGGCACAACAGGCGAAACACTATTGTCAGCGCTTCTCTGCTATTCATAGGGTTTTCAGTGACAGATTGATTTTGGGGAGTGGCTTGCCGGGTCCTTCTCCCATTGGACATACTAGTCACAGTTACTTTAAAGTTCTTGTCTGCAGATTCTGGTTTGTGCATGGGAATAGAAATTGCCACCTTTTTCTCTTGGCTTTCAGTCCATTGGGTCATCTTCAGGCATAATTTTTAAGTATTGTGTGTAAAAGCACTGTTAAGGTTCTAGATAATGTTATCTCAGCCTCCTCCCCAATAGAGTTAACCCTACCCTCTGCTGGTTAAATGGAGTTAAGTACTGGGCAGAGTAATTCCAACCGGGGACCCACTGAGTCGAGGGTAAGCAGCAGCTCAGTTAGAATCATTCTGTCCACCGCTAGCTTGCCTTGTTGCAAGAGTGTGGCCCTCATCAAGAGTCTGCCGGAAATTCTGTTTTGCCTGTTTGGAGGTTTGGGCTTAGCATCCTGTCCTGAGCCACTTCACGTCGTCAAATGCCTTTAGGGACAGGGTACAAGCTACATGTTTGCGATCCCTCAGAGTCTACATTTGTCCAGTTGCGTGTGGACTCAGCAAGGGTTTTCAGGAAAAGGCAGCTGCATGCGGCTGGTGGTAATTGGCAGGTCACCCCGCCCCCCAGCACTTCTGGCTCCCGCCATGTTGTCCCCGGGAACCAGTGAGTCTTTGTCTCCTTGAGAGGCCATGGGAGATCCCACTCTGCTTTCCAGGCAGCTGTTTAGCCCCCTCACTTCCCACAGCTTCTTAGTTCTACAGACGTCCCCAGGCGGGATCAGGCTGGGAGTGTGAGCCCTGTGGGCCTCAGGTTCTGTCGCTCCAGAGCATCTGGCTTCTGGACCCACTCCAGATCTCAGTCTGCAGCCTGTGCCCAGAGCCAGCAGATGACCCAAGGAAAGAGCAACTGTGATGCCCAGCTTGGAGCATCCTCTGCTCCGGAACTTACTTCCTCTCATCCTTATTGCTTCCGTATCTCTCTGAGGCTTAGGGAAACATGACAGTTTTATCCAAATTCTCTATAGTTTGGCAATGGTGCTGATCTGTTGCAAGCTACTTCATCCCACCCAGAGGGCCAGAGATGGTTTTTGGTTGGTTGGTGTGTTGGTTGGTTTGGTTTAGGTTTTAGTTTCTTTTTCTTTTTCTTTTCTTTTTTTTTTTTTTTTTTTTTTGAGGTAGAAGGAATTGAGCTACATCTTTGTGTTGATGGCTGGAAGTGACTCAAGAAAGCATGACAATGGGCCAGAATTAAATTGATCAAAGCTACTGAGGGTTAGGGTTAGGGTAGTTGCATCATATGGTTGTGAAAGCTGGACATTGAACAAGGGAGACAGGAAAACAATTGATGCTTTTGAATTATGGTGCTGGAAACGTCCATTGAATACACCATGAACTGCCAAAAGAACCAACAGATCTGTCCTAGAAGAAGTGCAACCAGAGTGCTCCTTAGAAGCAAGAATGGCCAGACTTCGTATTATATATTTCAGGCATGTAGTCAGGAGAGGTCAATCCCTAGAGAAAGACTTCATGATTGGGAGAGTGGCAGGTCAACGCAAAAGAGGAAAACCCTCCCCCAGATGGATTGACACAGTGTCTGCAACAATGGGCATAAACATAAATAAGATTGTTTGCCTGGCACAGAATCGGCAAGTGTTTCAATCTGCTGTACATAGGGTCGCTATGAGTCAGACTCCACTCAACGGCACCTAACAACAATAACAACTGAGGAAAGCACAAGCCGGTGGCCTGGCCTTGAAGGAAGGGGGACTCTGTTTACAGTGTAACTGATAGAAGAGGGAGAAGAGGGTGCAACGTGAATAAGGGTTTCATATTAGTGGGGGCAAGAAGAAATTCCCTTCCTCCACCTTTCACAAGATACAATTCCGAATGGCTCAAAGAAACCTAACTTTGGAAAATAAATACGTGGAAATTATTCACAGAAAACATTTTCATGAGCTTGGATACAGAAAGCGTTCTTAAAGATTTTGCGCAAAGCAAAAGGCCAATGAAAAGACTGCTTAATTTTGAGATGCCTGAAAGTATAATTTGTTACGGTGATACAGTAAGTACAAAAGAAAAGAATGACCAGAGTAAGAGGAAATGCTAACCATATATAATAAGGGGTCGGTTTCCAGTATAGATAAAGACCTCTCATAAACCAGTAAACAAAGGAAACAACCCACTGGAAACATAGGGAATGGCCCAAATAAATTCACAGGAAAGGAATTGCAAACGGCCAATTGCTTTATGAAGACACTCATCTTCATGAGAAATCAAGAAAACACAAATTTTTTTAAATGAGGTACAGTTTTCAAATCTACAGCAGTAGCAAAAAAAAAAATGCACTTGATAATCTCAGGTGGTGTACTTACCTTCTTGGCCAGCTCTCTTCTCCATGAAGTGGGGTGACCTGTTACTAGGCTCATGCTCCCCTTCCCCCCTGGCATATCAGCTCCCCAAATCAGCACACCAAGATGTTGTTGTTGTTGTTGTTGTTGTTGTTGTTGTTGTTGTTGTTGTTGTTAGGTGCCGTTGAGGAGGGTCCAACTCATAGGGACCCTATGTACAACAGAATGAAACACTCCCTGACACTGTGCCGTGCCTAGCACTATGTCAGTGCTTCTCTGCTATTCATAGGTTTCTAATGGCTGATTATTTCAGGAGTGGGCTGCCAGGTCTTTCTCCCAAGCCTACAGCACCTGGTATTCCCAAGTGGTCTCTCATCCAAGGACTAAGCAGGCCCATCCTGCTTAGCCTCTGAGATCAGGCAGGATCAGATGCCAGCATGCTATGGCTGTAGACACACCAGGATGGGGCAGGCAACAGCAAGTTTCATTATTGCAAGTTGGGTCCATTTTAGAAGGAAAATTTTGATACAGAAGAGACAAATAGAGCTTGAGGGTGTTGCCTTGAGTTTGGCAACACAAACACCTAGTAACGTAAACATTCACAAGGAGAGGTTGGCCTGGGGTCTGTCCCACCGGCCCCTGGTCTGCCTGTCTGCAGGATACCCCATTCATCTCACAGTGTCCATGAATTGAGTCTCTAGTTTGGATAGATCCTACCCTGCTCATCGGTGAGCCCTCCCTTCCACCTAACAACAACAACAACAACACTCTGGGCTTGTATGTTGTGATGCTGAAAGCTATGCCACTGGTATTTCAGATACCAGCAGGGCCACCCATTCTTGACAGATTTCGGCTGAGCTTCCAGACTAAGATAGATTATGGAGAAGGAACGGGCAGCCCACTCCTGAAACAATTAGCCAGAGAAAACCCTATGAATAGCAGAGAAGCATTGCCAAATACAGTGCTAGAGAATGAGCCCCCTGGGTTGGAGAGCATTCAAGAAATGCCTGGGGAAGAATTGTCTCCTCTAAGTAGAGCCAACCTTAAAGATGGGAATGGAGTAAAGCCCCTGATCCTCCTTTTGCAGATGTGGCACGACTCAAAATGAGAAGAAACATAGTGGCTGCAACAATGGGCTCAAACATAAAAAGAATCCCCACCTGGCCCTTGGTCTAGAGCAGGTGCAGGCTTCAGCGAGGCAGCTGCCAGGTGAGCGCTGTCCAGCCTCACGAGCTTGGCTTGGGGCTGTGGCTGCTGTCAGGACCATGGGATCCCATCTGTTGGCCAGTGGTGAACCTGGCCCCTCCCATTCAGGCTGGCTCATGGGCCAGAATGGTGAGCCTGCCAGCTCTTTCATTAATGGATCTACAAGTTGGCGCTTCTCCCAAGGACAGACATGTTCTTCTTCAGGACAAGACAGTGTAAAAGCAAATTGAGGGAACGGCACTTTCTCCACCAGCACAGGGCTCGTCCTGCCCTTGTATACTTTGGTCTCCATTATTGTCAGAGAGAAGAGCTGTCCACTGCTTCCTGGCTCCAGTGGGAAGGGCTTAGGGTGGGAAGAGCTTAGGGTGGGAAGAGCTGGATTCACCTTTCATAGCTGGGCTTTGTTGGAGGAGGATCCAAGGTTAAGTTTATTTAGCCCAGCCATTCCTTCTGCTACCCCTGCAATGGAGAGGGCTCCTCTAGTACCGGCATAGTAGTTTCCATGTGCAAATGAGTGAGGAAACCCAAAGCCACAGCCTCCAGCCCACGGCAGGGACTCTTGCCTCCCTGTCAGGTAGACCCTTTCATTCTGCCACCCTGTCATTCATACCCTATTAAAGCATCAGTCTCACACAGCCTTGACTTCTAGCATGTGGGTTTCTGTGGCGTGAATAGCATGTCGAGTTGTCTCTCTCTGTCTCCACTCATGACCACCAAGAATGCCAACACATGTGTTTGCCCCTGGAAGGCAAAAGCGCCTGAGGCTTTTCCTTTCTCCCATCTCTGCCAGCGTCCCGAGGGCCACAGGAATCCGTGCCCCTCGAGGGTCCCGAGTGAATTGGGTTTAGTATCTGTGTGCGCAGCGGCACTGCCCGTCCGAACCTCCAGGCTGGACCGGGAGGCGCGTGCCCCACATAGAGAAGTGACCCTAAGCACTTGAAAGCATAATCGGTTTACCATCAAATGCCCTGAGTCTATAACTTAGTTCTGGCACTTACTTTTTGGATGACCTTGAGCTTATAACGTAACCCTTTTTGAGCTTTCTACTCTGGGCTTGCTGGGAAAAGGATGTGTCAATCCACTCCCAAGGCAATCCCGAAACAATCAGCCACTGAAAACCCTATGAGGGTCGCTATGAGTCAGGTATGACTCGATGGCACCTAACAACAACAACAACACTCTGGGCTTGTATGTTGTGATGCTGAAAGCTATGCCACTGGTATTTCAGATACCAGCAGGGCCACCCATGCTTGACAGGTTTTGGCTGAGCTTCCAGACTAAGAAAGATTATGGAGAAGGAACTGACAGCCCGCTCTTGAAACAATTATCCAGAGAAAACCCTATGAATAGCAGAGAAGCATTGCCAAATACAGTGCTAGAGAATGAGCCCCCCTGGGTTGGAGAGCATTCAAGAAATGCCTGGGGAAGAATTGTCTCCTCTAAGTAGAGTCAACCTTAAAGATGGGAATGGAGTAAAGTCCCTGAACCTACTTTTGCAGATGTGGCATGACTCAAAATGAGAAGAAACATAGTGGCTGCAACAATGGCTAAAACATAAAAAGATTGTGTGCTTGGCACAGTTTTGGGTAGTGTTTCATTCTGTTGTCTGTAAGTTCACTATGAGTTGGATCTGACTTGATGACACTCAACAACAACTCCTTACTTATAAGACAAAAGTTGTAAGGCCAGGCATGGTGGCGCACACCTGTAATCCCAGGGTCTCAGGAGCTGGAGGTGGGAAGATCGCAAGTTCGAGACCAGAGGCAGTCTGCAGAACTTAGTGAGACCCTGTCTCAAAAAGTAAAAAAATGGGTTTGGGGTGCAGCTCAGTGGTCCAGCACTTGCAAAGCATGCAGGCACGAGGCCCTAGGTTCAACCCCTAGTACCATGAAAAAAAAAAAAAAAAGACAAACGTTGTATCTACCGTACTAGCTGTTTGTAAGAGGTGGTAATAACCTTTGCCAAACCCCAGTACATGGTATGTTCTCCATCAATGGTAATTTATTAGCTTTCACACAGAGACCATCTCTTATTTTTCTCTGTGTTCCTAGCATCAAACCAGTGCCAGAAACATTGGAAGGGACCAGTGACTACTTCCTGGAATGAAATTCCCTTTACCCAAATTGTTCCGTGGTTCAAAACCCTTCCAGGCAAGCCCAACATGGACCCAGAGATAGGCTAGAAATGTCATTCATTCAGACGCTTCCTTCCCTCCCAACTCCCCATCAGAATGTCTGCAGAAATGAAAGCATTCACAGCCAAAGCAAAGGCCTTGAGTATCGAGAGTTTAGTGAAACAGAGAGGTCTGAGGGGTCGGGAGAGACAAAGCATCCTTCAGTATATATGGCCCCCTAGGGCTGTAATTATCATGTCTTCTTGGGGAGGTCTGTTTTGTGATGGGCCTATTTAGGTTAGCAGAGTTGCTGGGGTGAGAGGCGCAATCTGATTGGTCACAGAAGCTGCCCCGGTGGCCTGGAGCGCTCTCTGATCTTAGACAGAGCTTCCGCTGCACATGCGCGGAATCCACCTCACCTTCCCTTCCCGCCACCTCCCCTTGGCTCCTTGGGCTGTGGTTTTAAATGGCTCTTCATTGAATCCATCAGAATGACCCAGAAGGAAACGGTTTTCTTTAAGTGGGTCGTTCCCTGAAGCACAGAGGCAGCCTTCTTATGCTGAAGAAATTGAGTCTTTGCAAAGAGTAGCCAACCAAACACACTCCAGGGTGAGAGGAGAGGGGCCAATAGGTGTCACAGGCTCCCCATGGAAACCGCTGTGCTCTTATCCTCGGCTGAGATGAAGAACCAGGGCTCAGAAAGCCACCGCCCCTCAGCCAAGACCACAGAGAGAGTTAATGGAAGAGCTGAAATCTGAACTCTAGGGTGTCTGATTTCAAATCCCAACTCTGCCACTGCACCACAGGTGCACCACGGGCACTGTAAACTCTACCCACTGAGCGTGAAAAACGAGGCTAGTGGGCGCGGCTGGGCGTAGGTGCCCACAAAACTCTCAAGTTATATTGCCAAGGCTAAGCATTCAAGTCCACACAGGGCGTCTGGAGCCTGGCTCCAAACTACTCCATAACACCAAAGGTGGTGGTTGTTGTTGTTAGGTGCCGTCGAGTCGGTATCCGACTCATAGCGACCCTCTGTACAACAGGGGAAGCACTATTGTCAGTGTTTCTCTGCTGTGCATAGGGTTTTCAATGGCAGATTGATTTTTGGGAGGGGGTTGCCAGGTCCATCTCCCAAGCCTACAGCTTCTGGTGTTCCCAGGCGGTCTCCCATCCAGGTACTAACCAGGCCTGACCCTGCTTAGCTTCCGAGATCTGACGGGATCAGATGCCACAGGGCTATGGCTGCAGCAGCGCCAGAGGGGACCATCCTATTTTAGCTCAGGCTCTAGAACATCCCGGTTGTCTGGGATGTCTGGGATTTGAACATGGGCAACCTGGCTCCGGATTCTGTTTTGACACCCACATACTATTGTTGACCTTCAACATTGAAAACACAGCAGTGGGCAGGCTGGTTTCAAAGGCAGGGAGGGCCTTCTTACTATCTGTATGAAGAGAGGGGAGGAATCTTCCAGCAGATGTTCCTGGGATGAAATAGAGAAGACCACGTTGCACAAATATAATCCATGTCCCTTATAAAAGGCCATGATTGCTTGCTTGGAATGCTTAAGTCCCAGGGATGCCAGCCAATATATGTGACTTTCTGGAGAGTAAGCCATCTCTCCCTCCCCACTGTTCCTACAGATAGTAAGAGGGCCCTCCCCTCCTTTGACACAAGTCTGCCCACCACTATGTTTCAATGTTGAAGGTCAAGATAGTACGTGGGTATAAAAACAGAATCTGGAACCAGATTGCCCATGTTCAAATCCCAGCTCTGCTATCCACTAGGTGGGTGAACTTCAATAAGTAACTCACCTGTCAACAAAGCATAATGACAAATTCCACCTGCTGTGTATTGTTGTTGTTGTTAGGTGCCATCGAGTCAGTATCCGACTCATAGCAACCCTCTGTACAACAGGGGAAACACTATTGTCAGTGCTTCTCTGCTGTTCATAGGGTTTTCAATGGCAGATTGATTTTTGGGAGGGGGTTGCCAGGTCCTTCTCCCAAGCCTACAGCTTCTGGTGTTCCCAGGCAGTCTCCCATCCAGGTATTAACCAGGCCCGACCCTGCTTAGCTTCCGAGATCTGACGGGATCGGATGCCACAGGGCTACCGCTGTAGGCCCTGCTGTGTATAGTCGGGAGGATTCAATGAGCTTTATACACTGAGTAATCAGCATAGCGCCTGGCACATCTGAAGCTGCTGGGAAGCAGAAGTGACAGGTAACAGGCTCAGCAGGTTACAGGACAAGAGATTGGCTGCCTGTCACATGCCTTGGTGTCACTATTACTGGGCTGTGTACCAGCATTCCAGGTTTTTCTTTGAAGCCAGACTTTGCAGCAAAGGCTGGAGGCAGCATCCCTCCATGCAACCACCAGCATAGAGCACCCTGTAATCTTGCTTGTGCTGACTGCTCTCCTGCCACGCCCTCTTCTGAAACTGCTCCCCTGAAGGTCCCCAGGGGTGACCCTCCTGATTGTCACAGACCATGAGTTCTTCTTGCGGATGCCGTCCTAGCGTCTCTGCGGTGTGTCACGCTGCCCACTCTTCCTGTCTCCTCTCCATCTTTGACTCCCTATTGTTTTCTGCATCATGATGCTCATGATTTCTGCCTTTTGATATATAGTTGTTGTTAGGTGCCGTCGAGTCGTGTCCAACTCATAGCGACCCTCATAGGGTTTTCAATGGCTGACTGTTTCAGGATTGCCTTGGGAGTGGATCGCCACATCCTTCTCCCATTTTTGCGGTGCTGGAATCGAACTCAGGACCTCCGAGACTGCAGAGCAGTGCTCTACCGACTGAGCTAAATCCCAGCCCCCTTTTGACATAAGAAGGTTTAAAATTGTAGGGAAGAATTGGGAGGAAATTGGCAAAAACTCCCAAACTGGGAAAATGGCGTTTGAATATCTGGTTTGTAAATTAAAAATCTAGGGAAAATGAAAGTAACTTGGTTGCATGTTTGTACAAAACCCTTCCTGATTGGACAATTGGGCTGAAAGCTGATTGGCTCAGGCCATTCCGTGGGCGAACTATATAAAGAGCTGCACTGCGGCAGCTCGACCTCTCTTTCTTTTTTGGCACGGCCTTTCTGGCATCCCTTTCTGCGCCTTCTCGCCTATTCCTGCCCGGACCACCTATGAGGAAGTGCCTCTCCCACTGCTCTCCCCTGGACCTTTGATGAGGAAAAAACTCTCTCCCGTCGCAATCCTCAACAAGGAAAGGAACCTGCTCTCCGTCTGACCAACGACGAGGCAACAGCTGTCTCCTCCTGACCACCTAGACGACCAACACAGGTGTTTGCCCCTGGAAGGCAAAAGTGCCTGAGGCCTTTCCTTTCTCCCGTCTCCGCCGGGGTCCTGAGGGCCGCAGGAGTCTGCGCCCCTCACCTGAGGGTCCCGAATGAATTGTGTTTAGTATCTGTGTGTGCAGCAGTGCAGCCCGTCCGAACCTCCAGGCCGGACCGGGAGGTGCGCTCCCCACATAGATTTGGCGCCCGAACAGGGACCCAACAAAAATGTTAGGCTGAGCTGAAACTATCCATCATTCATCTCTTAAAAGTCTTCTTCCTAAGCTTCCAACACCAGTGTGTATTTTCCCCCTCCCTCTGCCTTTCTCATCAGAGATCCGAGTGTTCAGTGACTTGGGGATCTGGCGCACTGAAGCTTTTCTGAGCACACAGAGCCGAAGATGTGGTCACTCCATAGCCATCTGCCTTCGCCCACACTGGCCTCCCTAGTGTCCAGGGATAAGGTCAGTATTCCCAGTCTCCTTACGCTGCAGGGACCTTCTGGATGAGACAGGCAGGCCAGGGGCCAGCTGCGTGATATACACACACATGGGACAGGCAGGCAAGTCTCCTGTGCTGTAACCTGCCTGGCCTGTCTTCTGTCACTCCTGCTTCCCAGCAGCTGGAACTGTTTCTTGCTGCAAGCTCAGCCATGAGCCAGGGCTGAGTCCAATTCTATCACGATGTAGAGAAGGGGGGTGTGGTAAGGACTCTAGTAGCTCTGAGAACCCAGTGAGTCCAGCCTGTCTGCTAACCATCCTGATGTCAGATACTAGGGTTGAAACCCCCACTCCACACCCTAGGCTGTCCATCATAGAAGCTCTGCTTGGATGTTAACAGTGCAGGGAGCCCAATCCCCAGCAGAAGCACACAAATACATGCGCACCCCACCCATCCTTTGCAGAAAGCAGAGGCCTGCATGGGATCCAGGGCTTTCCCTAGGCCCCATTCCCCGGTAACATTTCCCTGATACTGAATGACTATGCACAGAGTCCATCTTCCTAGCACTTTTGGTAGGCCCAGTGCCTAACAGGGGCCTCCTGAGAAGGAGAAAAAACAAACTCTTCCCACTGATAGCCTCCTGGCTGCTGCCAGAGAGGTGGCACAGGACAGCCACCTCTAACCATCACAGCCTAACCATCAGGCCTCTTGGAACAAGATCCCCCAAGTGTGGATTTAGGGTCTGAAACTTCCTGGCTTTAGGGTGGCAAACACGTTCCTCAACCTCTTTGAGCCCCTGTTTCCCTGGCTGGTTAGGATTAGAGATGACCTATGGAAGTGTAGGCCTGCAGCCTTAGCCCTGTGGCATCTGATCCCATCAGATCTTGGAAGCTAAGCAGGGTCAGACCTGGTTAGTCCTTCGATGGTAGACCACCTGGGAACACCAGGTACTGTAGGCTTGGAGAAGGACCTGGCAACCCGCTCCCAAAAATCAATCTGCCATTGAAAACGCTATGAACAGCAGAGAAGCCCTGACAAGAGTGTTTTGCCTGTTGTAGTAAAGTCGCTATGAGTCAGACACCAACTTGATGGGACCTAATAACAACAACAACAATAGAATTGTATGCTAGAATGATGCCCAGTCTGGGTTTGAGTTTGACAAATGGCGTGGAAACAGAATATTATAAATCCTCTCCCCTTCGGATGGGAAATAAACCAGAAGTATACATTTTCCTTTGGGAAAATAATTATATCAGACTATGATACAATCTGGGCTGGGATTTAGCTCAGTTGGTAGAGTGCCGCTCTGCAGTTTCTGAGGTTCTGAGTTTGATTCCCAGCACCGCAAAAATGGGAGAAGGACATGGCAAACCACTCCCAAGGCAATCCCAAAACAGTCAGCCATTGAATACCCTATGAAAGTCACTATGAGTCAGACATGACTCGAAGGCACCTAACAACAACAGGATACAATCATTTGGACTTCTGTTTATCCAGGACAAAAATGCTATCTCTGCCCTGGAATATTTGTAGGATGTTCTGGGTGACAAAGGGTGTCAGCTGCACTATTTGGGGCTAACGTGAAAGGTCTCAATTCAATCACAGTTTGCTATGCTTGAATTTTTCTTCTGGGTTTTGGCCTTTCCCAAGCTTCCTGACACCCCAGATCCAAGAGTGCAAGAGGCTCCTCAGCTGTGTATGAGCTCAGGTTTCCCTCTTGTCAAAATATGAGGTAGAACGGCATGTTCTGTGCAGACTTGGGAGCTCCGTGAAGCATTTCACATGATGACATCACACACGCGGCAAATGCAGGACACCGCTGAGTGGATGTCAAAGTCCAGGATTTGCTTTCTGTAGGGTTTTTCAGCTTCTCTCCGGGCCTCCCCTCCTCACAGTGTTCTCCAGCACCGCATGCCTTTGGATAGTTGCAGAAGAAGCTTCCCCCGCTAATTCTCCCTGTTGGAGCTAACCAGCCTCCACTGATAAAAGCGCTTGGAACAATTCCAGAAACTCAACCCAGCTCCAAACACAGTCATAACAATTGTTACTGCTGTTGTTATGGTTATCGAATCCTCAGCTCACTGGCTTCACTTATCCAATGGCCACTGTTCTCCTGCTTCTGCTATGTGCTGGATGCTGCCTTGGGGCTGCAGCAGATAGGCAGCCTTGTCCCTCCCTGCTTGGGGCAGCTGGAGATCGACAGAAAACAACTGAGGGCAAAAAATGTCATGGGGAAGAAGGATGGTAATGGGCTGCAGGGGGAGGCACCACGTCAGACCACGTGATCAAACAAGAGCCCTTGCAGAGGGGCACTTGGGCAGAAAGACCACTGTGTTGGCAAGGGCCCGCTGCATACTGTATCCTGGCAGGGGGCACATTCCCAGAGACAGACAGACTGTGAGAAATTCCCAGTAGCAGGAGAAGCCTGGAAGATCTGAAAGGCTGGTGTGCTGGGGCGGGGAGAGAACGATCTTAGAAATGATGGCTGAGGGCACTGGGTGCAGTGGCACATGCCTGTAATCCCAGTGGCTCAGGAGGCAGAGGCAGGAGGATCGGAAGCTCGAGACCAGAGGCAGTCTACGCAACTTAGCGAGACCCTGTCTCAAAAAGTAAAAAAATAGGCTGGGGACGCAGCTCAGTGGTCCAGCACTTGCAGAGCATGCAGGCACGAGGCCCTGGGTTCAACCCCCAGTACTGCCAAAAGAGAGAGAGAGAGAGAGAGAGAGAGAGAGAGAGAGAGAAATGATGGCTGAGGACAGGTGGCAGGTTGATCCTACTCCAGGGCCATGAGAAACCACAGGAAGCACAGTTTGTTGCAGAGGAAAGAGGCCTGGTGGTCACATGCTTTGAGAGTGATGGAAGATCAGCCCCCATGGGAAGCTGTTGCAAAGCCCCAGCGAGGGGTACAGGGGTCTGGCCCTGAGTGGTGGGCACGGGTGTTGAGGAGGGGCTGGAATAGCATGTATTTTAGAGAGCTGGATAGTGGCTTGCGTGGGGTGTGATGAAAGAGAGGAGGGACAGCTGGCCTTTGCCTTCCAGGTGTGTGCTTTGCCAGCCTTCCTGACCACCCAGAACATGGGGCCCCACTTCCTCCTTGCCTCTGCACCTTCCTGAGGCTACTGCTCGAAGGCTAGACATCCCAGAGCCCCTCCGCCTCCCTTCCCCGCTTCTAATAAGTCTGTGACTCGATTCTATAATGGCAGCTGCTCTCAGCCCAGCGTGAATGTGTGCAGGATGTGAAGCAGTTGTCTCTCAGGATAAAGCGGGAAGCAATTACTCACGCAGATGAAACGCTTTCGCTCCTCTCCTTGACAGCCAGCATCTCAAGGAGCCTTTACTGCATGTGTCCTCCGCTGAGATAGAAGCTTCTGTTCTCCATCTGTAGACTCGGGGATAGTACAAGGCAGCTCCTGGTTTAATAATGAGCCTCCAGTTTTTGGCAAGGCTACGGAGTTACAGGGCAGGGGAAGAGGGAGGCAAGGAGAGCGGTTCCAGGAAAGTACCCCTGAGAACTGCAGGGGAAAATTATCTCAAAGTCAGCAGAAGTCAAGCATGGCGCTGGCCAGGTGCTGAGGTGACATGGGGAGAGCATCGCACCGCCCCTGGGTGGGGCACAGGGCTGATAACTGGGAGTTGGGGTCCTGGTTCCAAGCTAGGACTCTACTTCACTTATGCATTTGCTCTTTCAGCACCTGAGTATTGAACATTTACCGCCTGCCATGCAATGTGTGGGCTGGGATTTAGCTCAGTGGGTAGAGCACTGCGCTGCAGTCTCTGAGGCCCCGAGTTCAATTCCCAGCACCGCAAAAATGGGAGAAGGGCCTGGCAATCCACTCCCAAGGCAATCCTGAAGCACTCAGCCATTGAAAACCCTGTGAGGGTCGCTATGAGTCGGATAGCGACTCGACGGCACCTAACAACAACAACAACATGCAATGTGTGGATTCTATTTCAGGTGCTGGTGGGGGTGGGCGGGAAAAGGGCTGGCAAGAAAACAGAAACATTGCAGTGCAGGCTGATAAGTATTAGAAGAAACCAACACAAATGTGGGTGCTGCTGACACGTGCCCAGAGGAGGTAACTGTGTGAGGGGGGCCAAAGTAGAGCCTGTAATTCCAGGCAGAGGGAACAGCATGTGCGAAGGCGGGATGGCCATCGGCACTCGGCAGGCTTAGGGAGTGGCTAGGAGTTCAGAGTAGCTGAAATCTGCATCTTAATGTCTGATAGGCTGCTTGCAAAAGGAATCCCAAAGATCCCTGCCTCCTGAGTTCACACCCTTGCATAGTCCCCTCCCTTGAGAGTGGGCGTGGCCTGTGACTTGGTTCTCATCCACAGAATACAGGAGGAAGGTGAGCTGGTGCCATGTATGTGCTTAAGTGACTATATTACATAAGGTTATTGGCCATCGGGATGGGGCCTCTGCCTCCTTCGCTGGGTTTGAGGAAGGGAGGAGCCGGCTGAGACACTCCACGTGGCAAAAAGTGCAGGCAGCCTCTAGGAGCTGAGAGTGGCAGCCAGAAAGAGCGAGACACTCAGTCCTGCAGGCACAAGGAAACGTGTCCTGCTGGCAGCCTGTGAGCTTGGAAGCAGATCCTTCTCCATTCAAGCATTCAGAGAGCCCCCGGCATGTACCGTGTGAGAACCTCCATGGAGACATAGCTAAGTCTCATCAGAGCTCCTGCCTATATAGAAACCACGAGACAGGAGACGTGTTGTTTCTAAGATTGCAGTCATTTGTTCCACAGCAATGAGTAACTGGTAGACGGGGAAGGGGATGGACAGCAGGGGAAGATGGGGTGATAAGTCTCAAGGCACAGAGAGCTTTGGACTGACGAGCTCTCTGGCCATGTGTAAGCCAGCTATCCTCGTAAGACAGGAGGAAATGGGACTAGACAGTCTCAGCAGTAAAGTGTGGGCTCACCGGCCAGAGCTCAGTGACTCTTCTGTCAACAGGGCAAGATTATAGCACAGACCAGAAAGGATTCCTTTATCCCCACTCTGGAAAGAAAGTGGGGGCCCCCAGAGCCAGCCCGGGCCCCTGAGGACACATCTCACCAGCTCACCTGACCTAACCTCATATCCGTCCTTAAGTTCAAAGACTGGATCTGGCTGTGACAGTGGAAGCAGAATCTCGCTTGAAACGAAACCAGAAACCACAACACAAAACGCCAAAACTTAAGGATGCTTTTAGGTCTAAAATAAGGTGATTAGAGAACACAGATTCTCCACCAGCCCCGGTGGTGCACGTCTATAATCCCAGTGCTCTAGAGGCTCAGGCAGGTGGATCGGGACTTCCAGGCAAGCCGGGTTACACAGTGAGTTCCAGGCCAGCTTGGGCTACACAGTGAGACCCTGTCTCTAGAAACCAAGAAAAAGAAAGAAAGAAAGAATGTGGATTATGGAGCCACATTTTTGCCTGCTTAACAACAACAACAACAACAATAAATCCATAGTTTGTGACCTTGTATGCCCTAATTCACCTGCAGCCATAGCCCTGTGGCATCCGATCCCCTCAGATCTCGGAAGCTAAGCAGGGTGGGGCCTGGTTAGTGCCTGGATGGGAGACCGCCTGGGAACACCAGATGCTGTAGGCTTGGGAGACGGACCTGGCAACCCACTCCCAAAAATCAATCCGCCATTGAAAACCCTATGAACAGCAGAGAAGCACTGATAATAGCATTTTGCCTGTTGTACATAGGGTTGCTATGAGTCAGACACCAACTCGACAGCACCTAACAACAACAACAACAACAACAACAACAACGTGCCTTAATTCCTGCAAAGGCAGCTCATGTTTGCTGAGCCCATGATCACCATAATGGTGTGATTAGAGAAGCCACCAGGAAAAGGGTCTTCTCCCAAAATATCCTCTCTAGCCATTAGCTCTCCACTATGACTTCATTGTTTGGGGTCTTGAACATGTGCGGTTTTCTAAAACAAGTGTCTCCCAGATGGTAACATACCTAGGAATTACCTGGGAATCATGTTCAAATACAGCACTGGATTCAGGTGGGTCTGGGATGGGGCTTGAGACTCCACGTGTCTAACAACTCCCAGGAGACCAATGCAGGCCACCTGAGTAGCAAGGATGATTGCTCACAGTTTCACACATTGATGAAACCCCCGGGAAGCTTTTGAGAATCCTAGTGCCCAAGGTGAACCCAAACCAACAAATCAGAATCATTGGAGGTGGCGCCCAGGCATCAGGGGCTGTTAAAGCTCCCAGGGGAAAGCCGGGCGCAGTGGCTGTTTTTGTGGTACCTGGGGGTTGAAGCCAGGGCCTCCTGCTTGCATGCTTTGCAAGTTCTGGACCACTGAACTGCACCCCAGCCCATTTTTTTACTTTTTGAGACAGGGTCTCACGCCTATAATCCCAGCAGCTTGGGAGGCGGAGGCAGGAGGATCGCAAGTTTGAGACCAGAGGCAGTCTGTGTAACTTAGTGAGACCGTGTCTCAAATAAACTAAAAAAATGGGCTGAGGGCACAGCTCAGTGGTCCAGCACTTGCAGAGAATGCAGGTGTGAGGCCCTGGGTTCAACCTCCAGTACTGCAAAAAAAAAAAAAAGTAAAAAAATGGGCTGAGGGTGCAGCTCCGTGGTCCAACACTTGCAGAGCATGCAGGAGCGAGGCCCTGATTTCAACCCCCAGTACCACCAAAAAAAAAAAAAAAAAAAAAAAAAAGCTCCCAGGGGATTCCAGTGGGTAGCTGACCCTGAGAACCTTGGCTCACCTCTAGCATACAGGAAATGGCCAACACCTTTAGGACATCTCAAACTTTCTACATCCAAGGATGATGGGAAGCTCACTCCCACTCAGGCTACTGGAGTGGCCCACTGCAGAGGATCTAAATGCCCTGCATGCGGCTGCCTGTTTTTAAAGCACCAGGTGACTCTCACACAGGTAGTCCTTGGAGAACCTGCTGCCTTGGAATCTGCTCAAAGCAAATGGTCAGGAAACACCAAGTGAGAAGCTACCTTAGGTTTCAACTAAAAGCTTAGTAGTACAGCCCGTGGCTGCCAGCTGACTCTGCGCTTCTCAACTCATATTTAGCTAGTGATGTGTGTTATTGTTGTTAGGTGCTGTTGAGTCGTGTCTGTCTCATAGTCGACCCTCATAGGGTTTTCAATGGCCAATTGTTTCAGGATTGCCTCAGGAGTGGATTGCCACGTCCTTCTCCCATTTTTGGAGTGCCAGGACTCCATCTCAGGACCTCAGAGACTACAGAGCAGTGCTCTACCAACTGAGCTAAATCCCAGCTCAGTGATGTGCTTGGTGATACCAAAATGCTAACTCTCTTCCAGCAAAGATTAGTGGGTAGCCGGCAAGGAGTAGAGACCGGCTAATGGGAGCCAGCAAGCTCTGAGTGACAGGAATGTGGTTGCTTAGGAAGGCACGGCCACCCACGGGCCAACCAGCAGCCACTTCCCAACCTTGTCCCTGTGTCGCATATTCACTCAGTTTCCCCTTTTGCTGTATTCCCTGATTGTTGTTGTTGTTGCTGTTAGGTGCCATCGAGTCGTGTCCGACTCATAGCGACCCTCATAGGGTTTTCAATGGCTGATTGTTTCGGGATTGCCTTGGGAGTGGGTTGCCACGTCCTTCTCTCATTTTTGCAGCGCTGGGAATCAAACTCATGACCTCAGAGACTGCAGAGCGGCGCTCTACCAACTGAGCTAAATCCCAGCCCTGTTCCCTGATTACCTGAATTAATTTATCAGTGACTCCAGACATCTGTCAGCTCTACATTTTTGACCCCAGGGAGTCTCCATCCCCTTCGGGGAGGATAGGGTTCTGTTTGTTTGTTTGTTTGTTTGTCTGTTTTTGTGGTACTGGGGATTGAACCCAGGGCCTCCTGCTTGCATGCTTTGCAAGTTCTGGACCACTGAACTGCACCCCCAGCCCATTTTTTACTTTTTGAGACAGGGTCTCACTAAATTACACAGGCTGCTTCTGGTCTCGAACTTGTGACCCTCCTGCCTCCGCCTCCCAAGCCGCTGGGATTACAGGCGTGCACCACCACGCCCAGCTGGTTGGGCTGAGGGCAATCGTTGGAACAAGGAGGCCACTGGAGACGAACCCATGACAGGAGTCAAATGGACCGAATCAGTGAATCCCCACTCATCCCTGCTGACGTCAAGCAGAGACCCCTCCATTCCGCTAGACCCACTTTACAGACTGGGAACTGAGTCCTGGAGAACCCGTGCCTTGAGCCTTGCCTTTTCTCTTCTTTCTCTTCTTTCTCTTTCCTTTTCCCTCCCTCCCTTCTTGCTGTTCTTCCTTCCTTTCTTCCTCACACATTCTCTTTCTTTCTCCTTCCTTTTTTTCACAGGGTCTTTCTGGGTAGCCCAGGCTGGCCTGGAATTCATGATCCTCCCGTCTCAGCCTCCCAAGTGCTGGGATGACAGGGGTGTGCCCCCATGCCCAGCCTTTGTGCCTTGTTTATATAGAGAAAGCCACATACAGTCAAAAGGGCCCCGAGCCCAGAAACAGAGACCTGGTTTAAGAGGTGCCTCTGTCAGGAAGGTTTTGATGACTTCAGACAAGCCACTATTTCTCCAAGTGTGGGGAAAAATCAGAACTCAGTCATCCGCACACTCAGCAGTCACTCACAGAGCCTCTGCTAAGTGCCAGGCTCTGAGGATACCAAGAAGTGAAATCCCTGGGCTCCAGACCATATCCAGACCCCGTAATGAGCTTCGGCTGGGACTCCGCAGCCGTGTGTCTGCGAGGGTTTTGGTCCGGTTTCCTCATCGCTGATTCTTGCTCATGTCTGTGTAGATGAGGGATAAACAGGCCCATCTGACAGAAGCTGTGAAGGTGCCACGGTCACCTGGGAAGGTCTGCCGAGTCTCACGCCTGCAGAAGGCTCTCGATGACCAGGAAATGGTGGTAATCAATGGGCTTCTGCAAAAAAAGAACCAGCAATGGCCATCAAATTTATTGGACTAGTGTCCACCCTGGAGCGAACCCCATCCAAGCCGCCCACCTCTGGACACTTGCCAGGAAGGCTCAACGCAAAACATCCCAGTCATGCGCCAGGATGTCATTTGGAAGTCCCATGGTCTGCAAAAACCGGGGACTCTTACACTCCTACAATTGGTTGTTGTTGTTGTTAGGTGCCGTTGAGTCGAGTCCGACTCATAGCGACCCTATGTACAGCAGATCGAAACACTTGCTGATTCTGTGCCAGGCAAACGATCTTATTTATGTTTAAGCCCATTGTTGCAGACACTGTTGTCAATCCATCTGGTGGAGGGTTTTCCTCTTTTGCGTTGACCTGCCACTCTCCCAAACATGATGTCCTTCTCCAGGGATTGGTCTTTCCTAACTACATGTCCAAAATATGTAAGGCGCAGTCTGGCCATTCTTGCTTCCAAAGAGCACTCAGGTTGGCTTCACCCTAATCAAAACTATATGGCGCAGCGTGAGTTTGATGCTACCAATGCCTTTGGAAATACACACAGAAAAGTTATAATTAGCTACCACAGCGATTGTAATGAGCTATCTTCATAGCACGTACAGCCTGTCAAAGAAATCAAGGAAAAATTTCAATGCGTGGAAAGGTGTTATGGACAGGATAGAACTGGTAACAGCCAGGGTCAATTGTGCAATTTTCCAGATGAGTGGGGTGAATAGTAGATGTGACCTAGGCTCTTCAATGGGCCTCTGGCCATCGACCAAGCAGGAGACCAGATGGGAGGAGGAGGCTGGGCTGTGGCTGGAGCTCAGGGGGTCCAGGAAAACCTAAAACCTTAGTGAAGCCCCCAGCACAGTGCGGGTGGCACCTTCTCCTCAGGCAGAGCCCTGGCCCCAGACTGAGCACAGGACCTCCAGGGCAGCAGGCAGCTGCGGTCGGCGCAGAGGGCTGCGGGCAGAGTGTCCATCAAGTCTGCTGTCTGCTTCTAGGGCAGTCCACAGGTCATCTCTCTCCAGCCCTGAGCCCTGCTGCTTGTCAGGGAGAGGAGCCAGGGAGGGGCGGATCACGACACAGCCAAGAGACAGGAAGCCATTTTCCCTGCCCACCTGCCCAAGCGGGGGCCTGTGGCTCAAAGACGCTGTCGAGAGCGAGAAATGGGAATGGAGCTGAGTGAGAATCTCTCTCTCACTTAAGGTGAGGTTGGGAATAAGAGGACCAGATATTGTCACTGGCAGGAGACCTTTATTGCTACACACAGGGTTAGTTCACACACACATTCACCCTGGCACACCCATACCTGGCACCTCTGTAGTCGCACCTGATGAGGCAGGTAAGCCTCGCCATCTGTCCGGTCAAGCGGTGTCCTCGGCCTTCCGTCCCGATGTCCTTTCTCTCACGGTGCGGAGATGGTGGCGACATGGCGATGGTTCCTCTGCTGGTGGGGGGCTCAGCGTGACATGAAGCCTGTCATTGTTCAGATTGGAGGAGGCCCACTTGCTGTCAGGTCTCTTCTCTTTTTATACAGTTTAGTGTGGAGTCTGTGCTCCATCTGGTTATCTTGCATTGACGTCATTGTTCCGTGTGGTTATCGGGTGCCAGGGGTCTATCCTTATCATTCTCATGCACACATGTCACTCTCCCCTGGGGCAGCCCCAGGGGGGCTCAGGTTACAGCATTTCACATAGTTTCTCTCATTATTTACTTATATTCCTATTACAATCATTTCTATCCTTATTCCTATTCCTTACAGACACAAAGCAGCAGAGCACAGACTGGAGCCTCGCAGGTCCTGGCTCTGCCACTGGTCAGCTGCCTGAGCATGGCCGCCTCCTGGCCTGGGCTGCCGGCTCCGACTCTCTAGAAGGGAACAGAAGCCCATCCTGCTCAGTGCTGTGCTTGCCCTGTGCTTCCTGGGCCTCAATCAGGAGCAGGCCTGGCTCACACTGCGACCTGGTGGCCAGGGCCAAGTGCAACTGAGAAACGTTCGCGCTCAGAGCAGTTGATTGGGTCAAGGCTCCTCACACAGCCTCTGGGTCCCGACCAGAGGTTCTGCACCCTCCCTCTTACTTGTTTGCTGTTAGGTGCTGCCGAGTCGGGTCCGACTCATAGCAACCATGTACAACAGAACGAAACCCTGCCCAACACTATGCTATGGCACTATGTCAGTGCTCCTCTGCTATTCATAGGGTTTTCAATGGCTGGTTGTTTCAGGAGTGGGCTGCCAGATCCTTCTCCCAAGCCTGAAGCACCCAGTATTCCCAGATGGTCTCCCATCCAAACACTAACCAGGCCCCACCCTTCTTAGCTTCCAAGATCAGACGGGATCAGATGCCAGCGTGGTACAGCTGCAGACTGTCTTACTCAATCCCCTCCTAAACCCATGGGGTGGTAACCTTGCCCCACTCCATGTAACGGCCAAAGAAAGGAAGTGCCAAGGAGGCTTAGCACAACAAGGGTGCTGCAGAGCCGGGGCTCTAGCACCTCCTGGGGAACCCCGTACCCACAACATTCGGAGAGGATGATTAGGATGTGTGTGGCCCCAGCTCCCCTTCCCAGGACTGGGCACACTGTAAGCGGCCACGGCTGGTCAGAGGAGTGACTAAGGGAAGGAGGACAGGCTGGCAGGACGTGCGCCCCAAGGCAGTAAGCCGGCCTCTCATCTGCAGCAGGGCCTCGGCCCAGTGGCTTCCATCTGTGCCTGGGCTTTAAAGAAGTAACGGATAATAGAAATCTGCTGGTGAATGCTCAGAGCACGGATCAAATCCAATGAGTCATCATTCCGATCCCAGGGAGGGACGCTGCCTGAATGGAAGGCAGAACCAAGCTGGGGCCTTGGCCTGTCATCCTCTAGCATTGTGACCTTGGATGAGTCATGCAGCCTCCCTGAGCCTCAGTCCAATTCTGTTTTCTAGTTTGTGTGGTTAGGGGCAGCAGTAAAGCCCCTCTTGCAGAATTTCTCTGAGGCTGACATAGGCAGCGTGGGCAGAGTGCCACAGCCAGGGCCAGGCCCACATGGGTGTACAATGCACCCCGCTGTGACAGTAAGGAGAGCAGAGCTGGGGTGCCCCTGTTCCCCTCCAGCCTGCTGACCCGTGCGTGGGAGGTGATACCCAGACACCTGTGGGACTGAGCGGACTCCACCGACCCCATCAAAACCTGTATGGGTTCACAGTCCCTCAGTTATGGTCAGGGTAAGAGCCCGGAGAGAGGAAATGCGCTTGGTGACAGCCCCAGAGAGGAGGCCCCTCGAGGGCGTTCTTGGGCAGGGCAGAGGCTGTTTCCTTCCCTCCGGGGTCCAGTGGAGCCCATGGGGGGTGGGGAGGAACTCCAGAGGCCATGTCTTTCCCCAGCTGGTGGCGGCTTTGTGCAGATGTCCTGCTGTTTCTGGAGGGGAGGGGCCATAGGAAGAGAGAATCTAGCAGGACCCCAAGCACATCACCTCTCCAGGCCTCACCCTTCCCTTGTGACCACCCAGGGCCTCCTACTTCATATTACCCTGGGCCCCACCCTCTGGGTAGATGTGGTGTCAGATTACAGTCTGGGTTCAAATTCTGCCTCTGCCATTTGGTAACCACATGACTTTGCTTTGGGCCCCAGGCTCCTCCTCTGTGCAAGGGACAATGCTGCTTCCCTCACATGACTGTTAAGAGACAGAGTTAGACACTGTATAAAAACTCACAGTAGGCAATTAAGCATGCCATGTAAGCATAAAGGAGCCTTTTCGTCCTTTTCGACTTTCCTTCTAGAACTAGGTCTCACCACTTCCTGTCTACATGCATGGGCCACTGTCATAATTGCAGAATGGTCGGAAAACATCAAATGGCCCATGCTCCAGCTCCCTGTTGGGGGATGTGAGACGCAGGAGGCAGTTTGGCCTCTCCAGGTTGTTGTGGATCAGGGAGCACCAGCTGGCTGAGGACAAGCGAGCAAGCCCAGCAAAGCTCTGCCACTGTGGGCCTGGTTGACAGAACCACCCAACTGGCCTAAAGACTTGTGAGCAACAATGTGTGGCTTTTGTTCCCCGTCACTCTGTTTTGGGGAAGCTTGTTATGCAGCAGTAGCTGACTGATACAACCAAGAAGGGTCAGAGTGGTGAGGCTGGGAGACTGGAGTCTTGCTTGACAGCACTGTTACTATGTGCAAGCAAGAAGCACCAATGGAACCAAGCGTTCACAAGCAGGGTGGGTGGAAGGCCTGGTGCCGTGGGGTCTTACGCTACCATGAGAGAAGCCAGCCTGGGGCAGAGCTGATACTCAGGAGGAAGAACCCAAGGAGGGAGGAGACCCCGTTTCTGCATCTGCTCCCTCCTTCTGTTTGCACGTGGCACAGCTATTGGTGCTCAGAGCTGGAACAGCCACCTTATGAAAATGAAGGAAAGGGCAATGTCAACTAGGGATGCCAGCTCAGGGCCCAGACCCAATGGACCAATGCCGGAAGCATCTGTTCAGGGATGAAAATAGGCCCTTCTTATTGCAGACACATGGGCCAGGTGTTCTGTGGCCTGCAGCTGAGTCACTCCTGTCTCATCCTCAGCAGCCATGACTCCCCAGTGTCTGCACTAACAGCCCAGCTGCCACAGGCTCCCGCTACGTCTCCATGCTGGAGGTCTGTGCCTCGTTGGCGGATTCCTGACTTTGCTAAAAAGCTTGTTTGGAGCCGGGTGCGGTGGTGCACGCCTGTAATCCCAGCAGCTTGGGAGGCGGAGGCAGGAGGATCGCAAGTTCGAGACCAGAGGCAGTCTGCGCAACTTAGCGAGACCCTGTCTCAAAAAGTAAAAAAGAAAATGAGCTGAGGGTGCAGCTCAGTGGTCCAGCATTTGCAGAGCATGCAAACGCGAGGCCCTGGGTTCAACCCCCAGTACTGGAAAAAAAAAAAAAAGCTTGTTTGGTGCTCAGCCTAAATGTGGAACAGATGTTCTGATTCCATGTAGCCTTTCCTTAGTTTATTCCTTATGAAAATCTCGTGATGTGCCGTGCATTTTCTCATACCCCGAGTCACCTCCCCGTGCAGCAGGTCCTAACCAGGAGCTGGTGCAGCTCCAAATTGCTGTCCACTTAAGATGCACATGAATCCCAAAAGAAAGGCGGGGGAATGATCACAAGACACAAAGCCTGCTGCTGCCACCATCCCCTCGTGGGCGCCATATCTGCATTCAGGCCTCCCATTGCAACACAAACAGACACAGAGCCTTAGACCTGCAGCGTGGAAAGCAGAAAGTGCTGAGTCAGGAAACCCAGCCCACTTGCCGCTCAGATACCTGGCTGTGTGACTTTAGGTTTGACCCTTGCCTCTCTGAGCTCTGGATTTCTCCTCCGTAAAGGGAAGGCTCACTGAGCCCTCTTCCCACTCTGCTCTTCTGGAAGTCTAGTGGGAGTCTTTCTCTTTAAGTTCCACCTCATCTGCAGCCATAACTGTATCCTGGGAATATGCCAAAGCAGACCTGAGTTCCAGTTCCCCTGGGATGCTTAATGCTGGGTTACTGTTGGGCAAATTCTTAATCTTTCTGATCTTCAGTTCTGTGAGGAGGGAGTGTTGTTGTTGTTGTTGTTGTTGTTGTTGTTGTTGTTGTTGTTAGGTGCCTTCAAGTTGCGTCTGACTCATAGCAACCCTCATAGGGTTTTCAATGGCTCATTGTTTTGGGATTGCTTCAGGAGTGGACTGCCATGATCCTTCTGTTTCTGCAGTGCTGGGGATCAAACCCGGGTCCTCAGAGAGTACAGAGCAGCACTCTACCAACTGAGCCAAGCCCCAGCCCAAGGAGGGATACTACTACTTTATTCTGATAATGCATAAAAGATACAAGCATATAGAAGATGCTCCAGGGGTAGCAAATATCGTTCTTCTGCTTAGTTTTATTGCTCTTGTCGTTCTTATTATGGGACTGTAAGGAAAATCAGATGAACATTTGCAGAGAGGTGGGGTGGGCAGAAGCCACCAGCGCATGAGCATAAAGTAACCAGAATGGAACGAAATTAGATGTCCCATATGCCAGAACCCATTCTTGGCCGGAAATGATACCGACTGCTGGCGAGAATGTCCTTAGAAATGTGTAATGATGGAAGACCAATGGCACAGGTGGCTGGAGATGGGCTTCCTGGGCTGCCCTTCCCTCCAGTTAGAGGTTGTTAGGTGCTGTCAAGTCGGGTCCAACTCATAGCGGCTCTCATAGGATTTTCAATAGCTAGTAGTTTCTGGATTGTTTCGGGCGTGGATTGTCATGTCCTTCTCCCATTTTTTTGCAGTGCTGGGGATCGAACCTGGGTCCCCAGAGAGTGCGGAATAGCACTCAACCATCTGAGCTAAACCCCAGCCCATTCCAGTAAGACAGAAAAGGCAAAGCCAGCAGAGCTGCGAGTCTAAAACAGAAGTTCGTCAGCACCTACTGCCCATGTTCCACGTGCTGTCATGGAGGAGCCGAGTTCCTCAGTGAATATGTGAAGAATGGAAACAAACTTCCCAGAAGGGTTGCTTGTCATAGTCCCAAGGACCTTGACGCTAGAACATCTGTGATCGGACACCACAGTTGTTAGCAAATTCGTTCTATAAAAACATGTTTGTTCAGTTTAAGTTTAAAAAAATCATATTTTCCATAGGTAATTTATTCCCCCCACCATTCTGGATGCTAATTAACTCACCCTGACCTCCCAGTTCAGTTCCCTTCAACTTAACCTGCAGAAAAGACGTATCTGTGCACTGGTAAAATTAGGAGCATAGCTAAAGGCATTTTTCTCCCCATAAGTCCTTGTTTTGCAAATAAGAATACAATGACTTTAAACAAGTGTAGAATGACAATTTTGTTTCAATGCAAATTGCTCAAAGACTGGGGCAGGGAGCTTTCAAGTGTAGCTGCTGTGCCTGTGGGCATTTGGAAGCAGAATTCCGGGATGTTCTGAAAGGAAGGAGTCGGAACAAAGATAGGGAGAACATCTCAGCCACCCGCCTTCTTTCCCAGACCTGCAATTTGTCAGGTCCTTGTGGGGATTTGTACTGTGTGGATGCGGGGAACCTGGAGGTATCTTGTCTGGAATTTCTTTTCCTGCCTAGCTCCAGGCTGGTGTGGGCCTTGGAGACCCTTGGTCTGGGCTATGCCAGGTGGGCAAAATGTGCTGGGTGAGGGAGCCGGGCTGCTTTCTTGCGCTCCAGGGTGAGTGCAGTGGGTGGGGTGGCAGAACTTTGCAGCCCCTGCTGGCATCCTGACCTCTGGTTCCCCACGGGGGTATGGGCATGTGGTCCCCACAGTCTGACCACCTGGGTCACGTACATGTGCCCAGGGCATCTGCACAAATCCCTCTGTCACTGGCTAATGTCCAGCTGGCTTTTAGACTTAAAACTCTGGAATGAAGCCGGGTGCAGTGGCGCAAGCCTGTGATCCCAGTGGCTCGGGAGGCGGAGGCAGGAGGATCGCAAGTTCGAGACCAGAGGCAGTCTGAGTAACTTAGCAAGATCCTGTCTCAAAAAGTAAAAAAAAAAAAAAAGGGCTGGGGGCGCAGCTCAGTGGTCCAGCACTTGCAGAGCATGCAAGCGTGAGGCCCTGGGTTCAATCCCCAGTACTGCAAAAAAAAAAAACTCTGGAATGGCCGTCATTGTCTTCTGTGACTGTTCCTTTACTTATTCAACAAATATTATGCCACTCACTGCTCACTCACAAGGTGCAAACCCTGAACGAGGGTCTGCAGGTGGAGGGGGACAAGGAGAGTTCAATGGCCTTGCCCGCAGGCAGCTGCAGGCTGACTGAGAACAACGGACCCCCAGACAAGGCTCCAAGGTCGGAATGATATCAAAGACCGCGTGGCCAGAGACCTGAAACAAAATGGCCCCCAAAGTCAGAAGGTCTTTGACACTGAGAGCCCGATGCCACCTGTCTGGGAGAGCACTCCCCTCCCCTCTTCAAGAAAAATCCCCCCACCTGTGCTTCCCACCAAGGCCCCACCAGCCCTCTAAAACCCCTAGCCTTGCTCAACTCGGTGCAGCCACCCCCTAAACGTGGTACTGCCCAACTGGGTTCCCCTATCTTGCTTGTTCCCAATAAACTTGCTCCCAGCACGTCAGAGTGCTCTCAGGTCTGTGTGCTGGGTCTCCATCACAGTCTAGGGGGACGTTCAGCATGGGTACAGCCATGCTGACATGCAAACAACAGGAGAGAGAAAAAGGGCTGAGGTTACAAACAGGAAGGGCCCAGAGGACCCCATTTCACATTTTCGATCTCTAGAACTGTAGAAAAGAAATGTGTGTTGTTTGAAGGCTCCCGGGTTCCCCTATCCCCAGGAAGCTGACTTGCTGTTTGGGTTCCGGATCGTTCCCAGAGCTGGGAAGGGGGCAGGTCCAGTGGAGGCGCTGCAGCAATCCTGCCATCTCAGGAAATGCCAGGGAAGGGTCTGGCACAGCTTGGCCTTTAGGTGTGGAATTGAGTGGCTTACCACACTTCCACACCAGAGGGTAACGTATGTGCACTCAAAGGGTACCACAAAGAGTTTTAAGGGTGGAAGGAAATGCCCAGGATGTGATGTCCAACAAAAAGATTTTTACAAAGACATAGCGTAGGAGCTGTGCTGTGCTTGGAAAGGAGGGAGTAAGCGGGAGCGAAAGCAACACTGCAAAACGCTCAGGATAGCTCCTTCGAGCTGCGGGATCCTGGGGACTGCTGTGTTCTTTGTACTTTTGTCGGGGGGTCTCAGGAGGATTCAGAGTCATGCCTCAGCAGCTACCCAATGAGCAAATGATAGCCAGAAGATTCTGAATCGTCAGCAGATAAGAGGCCTCCCAGCTGCTCATCGGACCTTCAGGGTCAGAGGCGGAACGGGAGGAGGGAGATGGGAGAGTGTTGGGAGAGCGAAGGAGGCCAACCGCAGACAGTAATCCGCCCTCTGGTTTTGGTTTGCTTGTTTGTGTGTGTGTTTGTTTTTGTGGTGCTGGAGATGTAACCCCGGCCCTTGCACATGCTAGGCAAGCACTCTACCACGGAGATGCATCTCCAGCCCAGTGCCACCTGATTTTCTAACCCCTCTCCCCTGAATCGGCCACAGTGTTCTGCAGAAGAGGGGGAACACAGGGCTTCTCCTTCTTTTTCCCTTGTTGTTGTTGTTGGGTGCCATCGAGTCGGTATCCGACTCATAGCGACCCTTTGTACAACAGGGGAAACACTATTGTCAGTGATTCTCTGCCGTTCATAGGGTTTTCAATGGCAAATTGATTTTTTGGGGGGAGGCGGTTGCCAGGTCCTTCTCCCATCTTTTTCCTTAGGGTCTCTGAATTATTTGGAGAGCTGTCTAGATAAGCAAAGGCTTGTCTCAGCCAGTGCCAGGCCTGTTCCTTACCCGTCTCGAGCCCTGCACTGCTGGCAGGGCTGGGGGACCACAGAGGCATGGTGGCTTCCTCAAGGTCTCCAGGCTCTGCTGAGACTCTTGACACCACTGTCCCAGGCTGGAAGGTGACTATTTCCTGAGATGGCAGGATTGCTGTAGCACCTCTACTAGACCTGCCCCCAGCACAGCTCTGGGAACCATCCGGGACCTAAATAGCATGACAGCTTCCTGGGGCTGTGGGAACCCGGGAGCCTTCAAACAACACACATTTCTTTTCTACAGTTCCGGAGATCAGAAGTGTGAAATGGGGTCCTCTTGCCCTCTATGTAGTTTAGACAGGAAGAAGCCTGAGAGAGAAGGCAGCGTCTGTGGATCCCTGGGTAATGCTGTGCCCACCTGGTGCCACTGTGTATAACAGCAGGTCCTGGTACCCAGAGGAGTCCAGGGTGAACTGGCTATCAGGGAAGACCCCTCCAGATCAGAGCCAGGCCTCCTCTGAGGGGCTGAAAGCAGGTCTGCCAGCCAGAGGCAGCAGGATCAGTGTGAGGAAGCCGAGACAGGCTGGAAGAAGGGGGCCCGCTCCGTGGCGATGGGGACTGAACAGAGAAAGTTCTTCCAAGACAGCAGCGCTGAGCCCTGAGGCTCAGCACAGCAGAATTGTCTTCTGGCATGAAAAAAATAAAAATAATAATGTGGAAATCTGAGTGAGAACAAGGCTGGGAGCCTGCCCACCAGGCAGCCTGGGCACACATCCACGTGTTCTATTTTTATCCAGAAGTGCCACATTCTGTTACACAACTCTAAGGCAGATGCTCATTTTAACATGGCGGGAAGGTCCCAGGCAGAGGTGGCTCTGAAAGAAAAGGTCTGAGTCTCAGGATGGGTGTGAGCCTGTGAGTGTCCATTTGACAAGCCAGAGGACCTTCCTGCTGAGAATTCAAATGCCCGCTGCAGGCTGGATCCAGGCAGGCACCTGCTCGTTGTTGCTTCCAGGCCACACAAGCCACCCAAGCATTACGCCCAGCCCCCCTGCATTGTTGTTGTTGTTAGGTGCCATCAAGTCGTGTCCGACTCATAGCGACCCTCATAGGGTTTTCAATGGCTGACTGTTTCGGGATTGCCTTGGGAGTGGATTGCCACATCTTTCTCCCATTTTTGCAGTGCTAGGAATTGAACTTGGGACCTCAGAGACTGCAACGCAGTGCTCTACCAACGGAGCTACATCCCAGCGGCCCCCCTGCATACTGGCTCCAAATCTGGCGAGGGGAAGCCCAGTTGAATTCCCTCCCTTCCTATGCTGAGTCTGCCCCTTCTGCTCTAGGCTCCACCTGGACCCACCCAAGCCGAGGCACCTCTGAGACACCAGCTTCCTCTTGCCCTGCACCCCAACCAGGACCGAATCCTCTCAACCCATCCGGCACCTCTCTCTCTTTTCACACCACCAAATAAATAGACCATACCGCCACCCACCACCTTCTCTTCATTTGCTCCCTCTCCCCAAGCCCCCTCTATGCACCTCTCTAGGAACATCTGAGCGACCCCTTTCCTCTCCTCCTCTCCCATCTGCCATCCCATGTGTAAGCAGCCACCTGGTTTTCCAGCTCTGCCTCACAATGCCCCATAAGCGGAGAAGACTCTGGATAAATGGGGTGGGATACCTACACACATGTATCTCCTCCCTGCCCTCTAAACCCGGCACAAATGAAAATAAGGGGAGAAGCTGTGGGAGGCCCCTCCCCGTGGCCGATGCACAGGCTGGCTCGTCTCCTCCGACCGGGATCAGGACCCCACACCGAGGGGACTGGAGAATATGACCAACGGAGTCAAGGACGGATGGGCTTCCAGATGCCTTTGGTACGGGTTTAATTGTACAGCTTAGATCTCAGGCCCGCCCTTCAGGACGCGGAAGTGTCATGGCTCTTGAGTGTTGTGGCTCCACCTCTGGCACTGGGTCTGGGGGCTCTTTGTCTTTAGCAGTGGGCCGGGGGTCCTCTGGATGTCCCCCACAAAGGCTGGCTTCTTCTCTGCTGCTGTTGGTTCCCGATGTTCTCCTTCTCGGTCCGGTGATGGAGTGGCTTCTGCCACGGCAGGCAGATTTCTCTCTTGATCTGGCGATGGTGTGGGCTGTCTGCGATGGAGTGGCAGAGCAGACCCGCAGCAAGCAAGCAACCCCCCAGCCGGAAGCTGGCAGCCAGCAGCTCGCAGCATCACCATCAGCAGCCAGCAGCACGTGCAGAGCGAGCTTTGTTTACGTAGTCATTGGGTAACTGCCTTCACTGCCTCAAGATGACAATCAGGTGGGGGCCCAAGGGGCTGGGTGCAACCAATTTAGGAGTGACATTCAAATAAAGAGCCTGCAGCTATAGCCCTGTGGCATCTGATCCCGTCAGATCTCGGAAGCTAAGCAGGGTCGGGCCTGGTTAGTACCTGGATGGGAGACCGGCTGGGAACACCAGAAGCTGTAGGCTTGGGAGAAGGACCTGGCAACCCCCTCCCAAAAATCAACCTGCCATTGAAAACCCTATGAACAGCAGAGAAGCACTGCCAATAGTGTTTCCCCTATTGTACAGAGGGTCGCTATGAGTTGGATACCAACTCGACGGCACCTAACAACAACAACAAACATGCACAGGTAGAGGAAAAGCCATGGCAGGCCATGAGAAGGCAACGGTTGTCAAGCCAGAGAAGTGAAGGTTCTAGTTTAGCCATAGAGCAGCCATTTTATAGATCAGACTAAGTTGAATGAGGTAGAAATTTTCCACTGCCCCTAGAGTGAACCTGCCCCTCCCAACTTGGAAAGTCTGGGACTGTTTTAGATTACCACTCTATTGCCTGAACCAATCAGTTTAAAAGCCCCCTTCGCACGCGCGCCACACTATTAACCAATTAACCTGCTAATCAGTTTAAAGGTCAACTAATATAACCAATTAACCTGCTAATCAGTATAAGGGTCAACTAATGTAACCAATTGGGCTGGGATTTTGCTCAGTTGGTAGAGCACTGCTCTGCAGTCTCTGAGGTCCCGAGTTCGATTCCCAGCACCGCAAAAATGGGAGAAGGACGTGGTAACCCACTCCCAAGGCAATCCTGAAACAATCTGCCACTGAAAACCCTATGAGGGTCACTATGAGTCGGATACGACTCGACGGCACCTAACAACAACAATGTAACCAATTAACCTGCTAATTCTGCTTCTGTATGGGTATAAAAGACCCTCGCTTTTGCATTTTGGGGTCTCCGGTTCGAAAGAGCTTGGTAGACCCCGTAGCGTCGGAACAATAAATCCTGTGCATTTGTATTGACCTCAGACTCCATCTCTCATTGGGAACTCTCTAGATAGACACGGTTTCTCTCTGGGAAGCCGAGTCTTACAGAAGAGTCCTCCTCCTCACCTGCTAGACCTTGATTTTGGACTTTTCAACCTCCAGGATGAGGAGGAAATAAATTTCAGTTGCTTAGGCCACCCAGCCTATGGTATTTTTTGTTATGGCAGCCTGGGTAGACTCATGTGATACCCCTCAGCATGCCCTCGCTAGCCTGGTTGAGTCTCAGCCCTGCCAAAAGACCTCCAGCACTGAGAAAACTGCAAGAATACAAAGGCTTGCTTTGTCTAACAGCTCCCCTGGATTCTCTCTCACTTCCTCCCAAAATATCTCTGGAGAGACAGTTAAATATGAATTCTCAAAACACCATCCCAAACTGAATCTAACAGATGATCGCTGCCAGCATCTGGTATCTATACTCATTTTAAGATGAAAGTGGCCACATTAGGAATGATCTGGAGCTGTACCATGACCAGGTCCTGCTGCTGTTGAGAACCCTTGACCAGAGCCAAGTCAGAGCCAATGGTCACTACAGACCACTGTGCAGAGTACACAGACCTCTGTATTTTGCACATTGCTAGTCAAGTAGGGAAGAAGGACCTAGCAGCCCACTTCCAAAATAGAATCTGCCATTGAAAACCCAATGAATAGCAGAGAAGCACTGACAATCGTGTTTCACCTGTTGTACATAGGGTCACTCTGAGTTGGATACCGAGTCAATGGTACCTAACAACAACAACAACAACAGTAAAGTAGGATATTTAATACACTGCACAGTCTCAACTGAAATAGATCTTTCAGCTCCCTGTGGTTGAGATCTTCCTTGGTTTGGCTTTTCTGGGAAGATCCACCATGATGCTTTCCACCAGTTGTAACTGCCATTGACATTCTATGTATTTGATGGTCCCACACCCCGAAGCTAGGAACCTAAGGCCGAAGAAGCCATTGACCTTTTTTTTTCTCTCTGTCAAAAAAAGTCTGTCTCACCTTCCTTCTCTTTATCTGCATTGCCTCTAGATGCTGTCAAAACATAGGAACCTCCTGAGTCTCCTTTGATGGGTCTGTTGTGATGTCATTATTTTTCAGAAGTCTCTGGGCAGCACACACCTGAAGACCACCAGGAGGCGCTCATGAGCACCAAGACAAGCCTTGGTTTTCTTGCAGCTTTCGCAGAGCTGGAGATCTTTTGGCAGTGCTGGGAATCAAACCAGGGCCCTCACACATGCTAGGAAAATGCTCAGCCACTGAGTTACACCTCAGCCTCCTTGGGACAATCTTTTGGAGAGCAATTTGGAGCAATATATTATAAGCCTTTAAGTGTTCATAATTTTTGATTCTATAATTCCACTTCTGGGAATCCATCCTAAGAAAATGACCTAAGTACAAAGATTTATGTAAAAGACATTATAACAACATTATTTATACTACTGAAAAGCTGGCAAAAAAATTACATGAAAAAGTTATGCGATGTTTATAAAATTATGGTAAAGCCACTGAAAGAAAATTCATGTTATATACTCAGTGCAAAGAGACTTTAATAATATGCAAAAAGCATGGGACATGAACTTTAAAAGTCGGATTTAAAGCCACATGATCATAACTATGTGTAACTATATATTTGCATGTAACTGGGGCTGGGATTTAGCTCAGTTGGTAGAGCGCTGCGCCGCAGTCTCTGAGGTCCTGAGTTCAATTCCCAGCACCACAAAAATGGGAGAAGGGCCTGGCAATCCACTCCCAAGGCAATCCCGAAACAGTCAGCCATTGAAAACCCTATGGGGGTCGCTATGAGACGGATACTGACTCGACCGTACCTAACAACAACAACATATGTAAATGTGAATGGGCAAAATACTATGAAAGAAATATAGCAAAATGTCAGCAGCAACTGTCACCAAGCAGTTCAACTCTTAATTTTTGTTCCTTCAACTTTCTAGTAGCTTTCCACTTTCAGTCAATGTCATTTAATATTTTAATATCTTGTTGTTGTTGTTGTTGTTGTTGTTAGGTACCGTTGAGTCGGTATCCGACTCATAGCGACCCTCTGTACAACAGGGGAAACACTATTGTCAGTGCTTCTCTGCTGTTCATAGGGTTTTCAATGGCAGATTGATTTTTGGGAGGGGGTTGCCAGGTCCTTCTCCCAAGCCTACAGCTTCTGGTGTTCCCAGCCGGTCTCCCATCCAGGTACTAACCAGGCCTGACCCTGCTTAGCTTCCGAGATCTGACGGGATCGGATGCCACAGGGCTACCGCTGCAGGCTTTAATATCTTAAATTATTTTTAAAAAGCCAGAGTGCCTGGATTTAAAATGGCCATTGCTAACAGCTCCCGTGAATTCTCTCTCACTTCCTCCCAAAATATATCTGGAGATACAGTCAAATTTGAGTTCTCAAAATACCATCCCATACTGAATCTTACAGATGATCGCTGCCAGCATCTGGTATCTATACTCATTTTAAGATGAAAGTGGCCACATTAGGAATGATCTGGGGCTGGTGGCAGAGGTGGGTGGTAGAGTACTTGTGTAGCTTCCATGAAGACCTGGATTCAATCTTCAGTACTGGGGGTTGGGGGGAGAGAGAGTGTGTGAGAGGGGAAGAGAGAGAGAGAGAGAGAGAGAGAGAGAGAGTGTGTGTGTGTGTGTGTGTGTGTGTGTGTGTGTGTGTGTGAGAGAGAGAGAGAGAGAGAGAGAGAGAGAGAGAGAGAGAGAGAGGGAATGAATAAATGAACATGATCTGCCCCAGTTATGCTCCCTGACCCCCACCCCCAAAAAAGTGCAGGAAGTACCTTATACCTCCACAACACCCATCAGTTCCGGTTTTGGGTCCATCTTCCACTGCTCCTCTCCTGACTGAGGACGGCCTTCCAAGGAAATCCAGAATATTTCCCTGCAGCCCCTCTTTTCTCCTTCCTGACATGTTTTACAACCACTCAGATTCAACAACTCCAGGAAACAACTGGGAGGAAGGGGTGGGACACTGGGTCCATAGCAGTTTCCAGTCCCTGACCAGAGTCCTGGAAATGGGGACAGAAATAAGAAGTGGTAGACAGGTATTGCCATGGACTCCTCCCTCTGGACAGAGCATCAGAGAGGCAGGGCCAGAGGGAGAGGAAGACACCCCCAGAGTGGATGAGACTCATTCAGGATGAAGACTTCTAAACATGGGCTGTCAACCAAGATGGCCCAATCCAGAGGCAATCCATGGACGGTGTGGACAGACCGTGCCCCTCTGAGGATGAGTAAAGGTGGGTAGATTTTTTTTTTTTAGTGATCCTAATAAAAAGTGCTGCAGAAAATGGGGACAGAGATCTTTCTCCTGAAACCTGAGGGCAAGCAGGTACCTGTCATCAGGCTCCTCCAAGGGGGCCAGGTGGATATGGGAGGAATCCTACTGGTACGCCTGATAGAAACGCAGGGAAAGAAGTGGTTGGAATGAGAACAGGTGGAGATGAAAAGAGAAATGTTGACTTCAGAAGGTATGAGGGGAAATGAACGCTTGGATCACAGAAGGAACGCCTCCATGGAAGGCAGCCGTACATTGGAAACTAATTGTATATTTGGACAAACTAAGTTGTGGCTGTTTGTTTTCATCATTTTCAAGAGCTGAGATGCTAACCCCCCACATACATAACCTTCTTGTTGTTGTTGTTAAGTGCCGTCGAGTCGTGTCCGACTCAGAGCGACCCTTACAGGGTTTCAATGGCTGATTGTTTCAGGATTGCCTCTGGAGTCGGTTGCCACATCCTTCTCCCGTTTTTGTGGTGCTGGGAATCGAACTTGGGACCTCAGAGACTGCAGAGCAGCTCTCTACCAACTGAGCTAAATCCCAGCCCCACATAACCTTCTTAGGAGAGGTTATATTGGGCCTTTCTCCAGCTTGCCCAGAGAGGGGTCAAAATGGAGGACTCAAGAAAGGAGAGAAGGATGTATGAGTTTTCTTCACTCAACATGGGCCCCGGTTGTGGAATCCAGTGAGATCCCATGTGACTTGGTGGGTTCTGAAGGTCAGCAGTAACCTGAGGCCCCTTGATAAATAGCATTCATTCCTTTCTTTCACTTTTTCTGTGGTTGTTAGGTGCCATCAAGTCAGGTCCAACTCATAGTGACCCTACATACATGAGAACCAAACGCTACTGAACACTGTGCCACACACACAATCTTTCTTTATGTTGGAGCCCCTTGTTGCAGCCGCTGTGTTTCTTCTCATTTTGAGTTGTGCCACATCAGCAAAAGGAGGTCCCAAAGGCTTTACTCCATTCCCATCACTAAGGTCAACTCTTCTTTGAGGAGGTAACTCTTCCCAGTCATTTCTCGAATGCCTTCCAGTCTGAGGGTTTCATTTTCCAGCACTACATCAGACAGTGCTTCTCTGCTGTTCATAGGGTTTTCAATGGCTAATTGTTTCAGGAGTGGGCTGCCAGGTCCTTCTCCCTAGTCTGTCTTAGTCTGGAAGCGCAGCTGAAACCTGTCCAGCATGGGTGGCCCTGCTGGTATCTGAAATACCAGTGGCATAGCTTTCAGCATCACAGCAACACGCAAGCCCCCACAGCATGACAAGCTGACAGACACGTGATGGGTGGGAACATTGAATACCTTTAATTAGGAGAGTGGTCAATGCGACCAAGGTTACCTTCAGGGAACATGACTTTGTCACCAGCCATTTGCCCCAAAGAAAGAGGACAAGAACGAAAGTGTCCTTAGCAATTCTTCTGAGTAAATCATGCTCTTATTATCTTCATTGGACAGAAAGGAAACTGAGGCACAGGATAATGGAGCTAGAGCCAAAAGCCTGCCAGCTTGATGAAGGTAGCACTGAGACCCCAATCCATCTGTGTGATGATTCTAACATCTCTGCTGTTTTAGCCTCAGACGCTCTTCTCCCCTCCCCTCTTTGTTTCTTCTCTGTTGAGGCTGCTTGAGTTTCCCCACGGCCCCTGGTGTCCAGTTTCTGGCTTTGTGTGTGGCACAGATGTCCCAGGGATCTATTTCAGTCCCCTTAGATGTTGAACGTAGAGTGGTAGCACTAACAGAGGCTGTGCTGGTCTTAGGGGGGATCTGGCGGCCTCTCTAGAAAGAGGCCCTCACCCAGCTGCTTTCTCAGTTCCCTATGGAGTTCCCGGCAGATGGAGGAGCCAGGGTGCATCAGAAGGAGATGGAAGAGGTCCACAAGTCCATGAAAAGGAAGGACCTATCTTCCTCCTTCTGCCTTATTTATCTCTTTACTTCCATCCCCACAGTGCTTACAAAGAGATTTACTACTGCCTCATACATACCACCGACTAGACAAGAACTCTCTCTCACCTGGACCACCGACGAAGATAGAATTCTCTCTTTCTCCTGGTGACCACCGAGACCAGGACAATTAGATGGCGCTCTCAAGGAATGACAGACTACAAGCAAGCTGAGGAAAGCCTCTTGGACCCAGTGCCAAGAGGCTGAAGCTGAGGAGAGTCTCTGGTCCCAGTGCCAGAACTGGAGGAGCCATGGCTGCCTCCTGAGGCAGCATAGAGATGCAGCACTTAGGCTACTAGCTCTTGTTATAACTGTACACATTGGGTATAAGGGCGGAGAGAGAAATAAAGAGCTGTGTTTGTCCCCTTCCAGACTCAGGGGTAGGTGGAGACTCCTCCCATGGGCAAGAGAAGGAAGAGGCAGGAGGGTCACAGCCAAAGGACCTCCCACCTCAGGCAGGAGTGAAGACATATCCCACCTATGTTCCCTACTCAGAGTACCTTGATCCCCTTCCTGAGGCCGGTGGCCCACCAGAGGGGGACAGGTCCCTCAGAGGTAGGCAACAGGAGCTCACTGGTCCTGGGTCTCCGCTGGCCATGGTGGCACAGACTTGCAATCCCGGCACTTGGGAGAGGTGGAGGCAGGGGGATCCATGCAAGTTCAAGGTCAGCCTGGGCTACCCAGCAAGACCCTGTCTCAAAAAAACAAAAAAATGGCCGGGCGCGGTGGCGCACGCCTGTAATCCTAGCAGCTTTGGAGGCGGAGGCGGGAGGATCGCAAGTTCAAGACCAGAGGCAGTCTGCGTAACTTAGTGAGACCCTGTCTCAAAAAGTAAAAAAAAAAAAAAAAAAAGTAAAAAGATGGGCTGGGGGCGCAGCTCAGTGGTCCAGCACTTGCAAAGCATGCAAGTGCGAGGCCCTGGGTTCGACCCCCAGTACCAAAAAAAAAAAAAAATTAAAAAAGAAACATAAGAAGTCTCTCTCCCAGAACCCACCATCATTCTTTTATGAGCCCTTTTGTTTGTCATGGCAGTTTGGATTCATCTCAAAAGGTAAATGAGTCAAAATAACGTTCCTTTAAAAAAAAAAAAATCTTCTTACTTAGAAATAGTGGTAGATTCAATACAGCTGGAATAAATAACACACACAGATCTCACGTACCCATCTCTCAGTTTCCCCCAAAGTTGGAACTATAATAAAATATCACCAGGAGGACCATGCTGCCTAATGACAATATGACTCACTGTGTTCAGATTTTTCTAGTTCCAAAGGCAGTCATTTGTGTGTGTGTGTGTGTGTGTGTGTGTGTGTGTGTGCATTTAGTTCTGTGTAATTTTATCACATGCGTAGATTCATGTGGTCACTGCCACAACCACAATACAGAGCAGCTTCATCAAAGGGACTCCTTGTACCACCCTGCTGCAGCCACAGCCACCTTCCCCGCCCCCTTCCCTATCCCCTGACAAGGGGTCATCTACTTGCCCTTTCTAAAATTCTGTTGTTCTAAGATTGCCACAAAAAGGTAATCATACAGTGGATAATCTTTTTGTGTGTGTGTGTGTGTGTGTGTGTGTGTGTGTGGTACTGGGGGTTGAACCCAGGGCCTCGTGTTTGAATGCTTTGCAAGTGCTGGACCACTGAGCTGCAGCCCCAGCTCATTTTTTTACTTTTTTGAGAGAAGGCTTCGCTAAATTATGCAGACTGCCTCTGGTCTCGAACTTGCGATCCTCCTGCTTCCCCCTCCCAAGCCACTGTGCCTGGCTACAATGGATAATCTTTTGTTGTTGTTGTTGCTGTCGTTGTTGTTAGGTGTCCTCAATTCAAGTAACTCATTGCGACCCTATGTCCAAGAGAAGGAAACACTCCCCAGCACTGCCATTCCTGGCACTATGCCAGAGCTTCTCTGCTATTCACAGGGTTTTCAAAGGCTGATTGATTGTATTTTGGGAGTGGGCTGCCAGGTCCTTCTCCCTAGCCTGCAGCACCTGCTATTCCCAGGTGATCTCCCATCCAAGCACTAACCAGGCTGACCCTGCTTAGCTTCCAAGATCAGGCAGGATTGGACACCAGGCTGCTATGGCTGCAGACCAATAATCTTTTAGGATTGACTTTTTCTCCTCAGCATAATTATCTAGGATACATCCAAGTTGTATCTATTAATAGTTAATTCCTTCTTTTTTCTTCTATAAACAGCATCCTATGGTGTGGCTGGGCTGGGATCTAGCTCAGTTGGTAGAGCGCTGCTCTGCAGTCTCTGAGGTCCCGAGTTCGATTCCCAGCACCGCAAAATGGGAGAAGGATGTGTCAACCCACTCCCAAGGCAATCCTGAAACAGTCAGCCATTGAAAACCCTATGAGGGTCGCTATGAGTCGGACTCAACTCGACGGTACCTAACAACAAAGTGGTATGGCTACACCACAGCTAGACCACTCCCCTGCTAACAGAAATGTCTTTCCAGTTTCTGATTGCTGTGACTAAAGCTGCACTGAGCACTCACGTCCAAGTTTTCCAAAGTGCCACACCCTTTCCAGTTCCCATCAGCAGAGTAGGGACCACCCAGCTCCCCAACGCCTAGCCAGAATTTAGGGATGATCTCATTATTTCAGACATGCTGTGTAGAGTGGTATCTCATTGAGGTTTTAATTTGCATTTTTTCGGGGCCAATGCTGTGGAACAGGTTTCCATGTGCTTGTTTGCCATCTGCCTGTCTTTTCGGAAATGCCAGCTCCTATCTTCTGCCCGTTTTCTAACCAAGTTATTTGGGTTTTGTACTGTAGGGTATTGAGTTTCTTTGTACATTCTAGATACTAAGAGTATGCAGCACTGTCTGGAAGGGATCTTGCGGGTACCTCTGGGTAACTATTGCCTCACTTGAAATATGGACTTTGGCAAGAAAATTTTCTTTTCTTTTCTTTTTCTTTTTCTTTTTCTTTTTTTTTTTTTTTTTTTTTTTGCGGTACTAGGGGTTGAACCCAGGGCCTTGCGCTTGCATGCTTTGCAAGCGCTCGACCCCTGAGCAGCACCCCCAGCCCATTTTTTCAGGTTTTTTTATTTTCTGAGACAGGGTCTCGCTAAGTTACACAGACTGCCTCTGGTCTCGAACTTGCGATCCTCCTGCCTCTGCCTCCCCAGCCGCTGGGATCACAGGTGTGCGCCACCGCGCCCGGCTGGCAAGAAAATTTTCTAAATCAGGGCTGCGGGGAAGAAGAGAAGAACATGCAAGAAGTTTCCTCGGTGGGGGAAGTGGAAGAATTATTTACTGGATCTGGGGTCCTTGGGCTGCCAGCCTCTAAGGAATCTGGGTGAGAGCCTGCAGCCCAGCGTGGGCCTCTAGGACAGGAAGTCTGTCCTCCATCAGGAGCCCACAGCCTTAAGGACAGAATGCAGAGCAGGCACCTGGATACCCCTGGAGTGGAGGTTCTGCTGCCAACCTTGACGTCCAGCCCCCCTTGCTGTCCTTCCTGCACAGGTCCTGGGCTGAGTATGCACTACCATAGTCCATTCACAGAACAATTTATGGGCCATGGACCCATTTGTTTTGGGCAATGGAATGAGAGGTCTAGCTTGAAAGTCCTGGCCATATTTCACCCTCCACTTCCTGTTGAACACATTTCAGAGCTATTGATCATGGAAGTAGCAGGAGGACTGCTTCAGAATGAGGCTCAGGGAGCCGCGCTGCCAAGGAGGGAGTTTCTGGTTCCAGGCAACATCAGCAGCACCCACCCTCTGCCACACCTGTGCAGCTGCTCAGTGGTTCCGGCCCAGGGGGCAGCTTCCCACTCAGGAGCCCCTCAGCAGCGAGGGTAGGACAGTGAGAGGCCAAGACGCAGAACACCACAGCTGCTGGTGGGCACCCTTCAGTTGGATCCAACTCACAGCAACCCTACGTACAACAGAACAAAACTCTCCTCAACATTGTGCCATGCACATGATCATTTATGTGTGAGCCCAATGTTGCAACCACTGTGTTTCTTCTTCTTTTGAGTCGTGCCACACCAGCAAAAGGAGGTCCCAGGGGCTTGACTCCATCCCCATCTGTAAGGTTGACTCAACTTTGAGGAGGCAACTCTTCCCCAGTCATTTCTTGAATGCCTCCCAGTCCAGGGGGCTCAATTTCTGACACTATATTTGACAGTGCTTCTCTGTTATTCACAGGGTTTTCAATGGCTAATTGTTTTGGGAGTGGGGCGGCAGATCCTTCTCTCTACTCTGTTTTGGCTTGGAAGGTCAACTGAAACGGGTCCACAGTGGGTGGTGAAGAAATGGTGGGAGAGAAAGGGAGCATGCTGGTACTGGTATGAAGGTGAGCCCCCTCCATCTAAGGAAAGCCTGACAGCCCACTCCCAAGACGACTCTTTCTCCACTGTTCATAGCCCAACCAGGCATGCTTCCAACCTGGATTTTTCTAGTTTCCAGCAGATGTCCAGTACCCCTTAACTAAGATAGTCAACTTAATGGATGTTGGTTCATAGAATCATCCAAGACCCCAAAACAAAAAACCTTTTATTATGTAAAATGTTTTTTAAGGTTTAATTATCTTCTTATAGGAACTAAGGACCTTTCAAATTTACCAACATAATATTTAGTCCTGTAATGATAATTATCAAAAAATATGAAATTTTTCTTAAGGCACTTGTAAAATTCTAGTCAGTGTCCCCAGGTTTCAAAAGCTATCATAAAATCAAATTAAAACTAACATAACAAAAAATTCTCCTCTCGATTTATCGTGCAGAGATCCTAAAAGTTATAAAATGAACAATTTTCATGAGATCAGTCATAAAGTATGGAAAATGACACGCAACTGCAATTGGTGTCTTGGGGTCAGATGTGACCCCACCAGGCACTGACTTAGGCTTAGCCAGCTGCTGCAATGCCACACTTCTGGCATGAATTGGGATCTACTGTCATTACATGGAACACCACATTTATGTGACAACTAGGAATTTGTTTAAAAAAATAGCAAAATTTGCTAGGCGCGGTGGTGCACGCCTGTAATCCCAGCGGCTCGGGAGGCGGAGGCAGGAGGATCACAAGTTCGAGACCAGAGGCAGTCTGCATAACTTAGGGAGACCCTGTCTCAAAAAGTAAAAAAATGGGCTGGGGGTGCGGCTCAGTGGTCCAGCACTTGCAGAGCATGCAGTCTCGAGGCCCTGGGTTCAACCCCCAGTACTGAAAAAAAAAAAAAAAAAAAAAGCAAAATTTAACTTCCAGGGTATTTTTAACCCCATGATACCCAGGAGGGAAGCAAGAGAGCAGGAGACCAGTTTATTAATTTACTCCAGCAGTGCAAAATGTGACTTTTATGGGGACCAGAGCAGCCCGAGTGTGTGCCACACCTCCCTGCTCCCCCATGTGCTGCGAGGCAGGAACCTTGCAGACGACGGTTTGGAGCTGAGCCTCCGCCACGGGACCACACCGTACCCACGGTACAAGCTCTGACCACTGCCTCAGGTGGCGCTGTCCACCCACAGCCGCCCTACATCTGTTTCTTATTTCTCCCAGGATGGCCTTTTGCTCAGTCCATCTCAGATGGGTCTCAAAACTCCACCCAAATTGGGAGCATTTTCCCAGCCCTTCAGCCCCTCCTTTTGGAGGGGGTCCTGAATAGACAGGATGGCGCCCACCCTAACTGGCGAGGGCAGCTCTTCCCACTCAGTCTGCCGATTCACGCGCACCCTCGACGACACACCCAGAAGTCATGTCTGGGCACCCCTCAGCCCAGTCAAATCAATGCACAATCTGGGCTCAGACGCCTGCTGTGCTGCTTCCTAGCCGGATGCCTTGGGCGACATTCACTGGATCTGAAATGTGCCCCAGGGTCTCATGTGATGAATGTTTGGTCCCCAGCTGGCGGTGCGATTGGGAAGTGGTGAAACTTTTAAGAGGCTGGGCGTGGTTGGAAGAAGTGGGTCATGGTGGGGGGGACGTGACTTTGAAGGGTAGACCCTACGTTCTCAGATCTAATCCACATCCTTTCAATAGCTCCTTCATTGTTGAAGAGGCCATGGAGTCGGGTTCAGCTCTTTGTGACCCTATGTACAACAGAACAAAACTCCCCCTGACACTGTGCCATACCCAGCACCATGTCAGTGCTTCTCTGCTGTTTATAGGGTTTGGATGGCTGATTGTTTGGGGATTGTTTTGGGGATGGGCTGCCAGATCCTTCTCCCATTTTTATGGTGCTGGGGATGGAACCCAGGGCCTCAGAGAGCACAGAGTAGCATTCAACCAACTGAGTTAAACCTCAGCCCTCAACAGTTTCAGAAGGCTAAAAAACCGGAGAGGGATCAAAATCATGTGTAGAATAGGTTTGAGGTGGAGAGTTGTTTTGGGGGAAATTATAGAGCCACTGTACATGTTGTAAAAACAATACAATGTAATAGTTTATGATTTTACTTAATACTATCATTATTATGCCTACAGCCATAGCCCTGTGGCATCCAATCCCGTCAGATCTCAGAAGCTAAGCAGGGTCAGGCCTGGTTAATACCTAGATGGGAGACTGCCTGGGAACACCAGAAGCTGTAGGCTTGGGAGAAGGACCTGGCAACCCCCTCCCAAAAATCAATCTGCCATTGAAAACCCTATGCACAGCAGAGAAGCACTGACAATAGTGTTTCCCCTGTTGAACAGAGGGTCGCTATGAGTCGGATACCGACTCCACAGCACCTAACAACAACAACAACAATCATTATTATAATTTATTTAGTATTCATCACACCATCATCATGTGTGACTGAAGCATTATCAGTGTCCTCCTTGACTTTGCTATCATATTTACTCAGTGGCCCTTTGGACAAGGACTGATTGAAGGAAAGAAATGGATTAGAGTTACAAATTACCTTTTTTCCATTTAAGGAATTGACAAAATCTGAGTGCAGATTAGATTCGGGTGTGGATTAGATATAAGAACATATAGTAATTTGTCCCCAGTCCTGTAGGGAACCGGCCTAGAGAGGCAGCTCGCCTCAAGGCCTACCTATCTGGCCAACCTGGAGGACTAGGACTTGTTCCCAGGGCAGTAACCCCTGTCCTACATCCAGGACCTTTTGGGCGTTGAGTGCGCCAAGATGGCTCTGGCATCCAACCGCCTCATCAAACCCCTCCACACCTGATTGGCCACCTCCCAATTACAAAATGACCCCTAATTGGACAGCTAAGGAATACCCCATGGTTGGTTCTTTCTCCAATACCTTCTTTCCATCTCCCACCTGATCCAATCACCCCTTAGTATGTGGCAGCCTCTGATTAGCCTGTAAGGGTTATACAAACACGGTGCACAAGGCAGCTACAGTCCAACCACAGACCCAGACAAGGAAGCACAATAAAGAGCTGTTGAATAACACTTGAACTATGAGCATCAGTCGTCCTTGGAAGCAAGAAGCAAGGAGCTGCCATGAGTGTAAATCTCTCAGCCTGCCTTTCTCAAGGCTTCTCAGAGTAGCTGTGGCCATAAGCCTCCTTTCCGGGTGGCATGGCTCTTTGACAACCCTCATCAGCCAACAAGCCACAGGGTTCAATTCATGAATGGAGCAGTTCCCAGCAGCAAGCTTGGCCCCAACACAGTCCCCTTCTCTCTCTCTCTCTCTCTCTCTCTCTCTCTCTCTCTCTCTCTCTCTTTCTCTCTCCTTCCTGGCCACCATGAGGTGAGAAGCTTCCTCCACCACATCTTCCTTTCCTGCCTCACTACAGGTGTAGAAACAGCCAAGCCAAGTAACCACAGACAGGAAACTTCAAAACCATCAGCCAAAATAAATCTTTCCCCCCTTGGAGTTGGATTTCTCATTTGTCACGATGACAGAAAACTAACACACACACTCAGGCCTCAGCCTCTGTGAGCCTCTTGGCGCCTCAATGTCCTCATCTGCACAATGCAGTTGTCACCCAACTCCATGGGGTCTTTGTGTGGAGGCACTGTGTTAATGTCACAGTGTGTGTGTGGTTCACCGAGGGAGCTCCAGAAATAAAGGCTCACATCCCATCAGCCCACAAAGACATCTATTATGCCTGCAATAGGATTTGCTTTTACAGATGATATTTCTCTTAGGTACTGTTTTTTCCTCTCCAAGAAGCCGCTCAACCACACAGAAAATTGGTTTCTGTTTCCATCTTCTGTGTGGCTTGCACAACTTTCTATGCCTCCCCATGTCCTTGGTACATCCCCTGCCATGTGTGCCACCACTGGCTCCCTAGGGACAGGAGAACAGGCAGGAATCCGATCTTCGTCTGGATTGCTTGATTGCTGAGTCTCTCCTGCCAGTGTGCAGTGAAAGTCTTTTGCTTTGCTTTGTTCCAAATGCAAAATCAGAGAGTGATGTCTTCTTTGTCTAAGTTAGAGAGGACCATGTCCTAAGAGAATACAGACCCCAAAGACACAAGCACAACAAGAGCAAACGTTCACTCTCCCCTCCTCCTCCCTGGACTCAAGGGGCAGAAATGCGTTGCAGGTTTTTCCGCATAAGCAGTTGCCACACAGAGAAGGTCTGGCGTCTTGGTGACCTGTGGATACACAGGGAAGCGGATCCTGCCAGTTGAGGAAGAACACTGTGTCTTTCCATGGATCATCGCATTCAATGATTTTGTTGTTGTTGTTATTTTCTCCCTTCACTGGTAAATTTGCTGGGGTACAGAGCAATACAGCATTGGCTTTTCCCATTATGCAACTATGACACCACTTTTGGTTACACTTTTATCAATTTACAAGGTTTATGGAACCTTTAAACCAATATGTAGTAAAACTCATAGGCATATTTGGGTTATGTTGCCCTGTTTTTCCCATGTACTCGTGAAGTTGCATTGTTTATATTGAGATTATCCTCTCCCACTTTATCCCTCTACACTGATTCTCCTCCCTATCCCACCTTCCACAATCTTTGTTTCCCTTTGCTAGTTCCCTCCCTCCTTCTTTCTACTCTTTATATTATCCCTTCTTCACTAAGTTTAAATGTGCATTTTTATGTATCAACTTATGTATAGGATTTTTTCTTCCTTTAAGTAAGATTTAGCTCCCACATGTGAGTGAGAATGTATGGTATTTCTCTTTTTGAGCTTGTGTTTGTTTGCTTAAGATGATATTGTCCAGTTCCATCTGTTTTGCTGCAAATGACATTTCATTTTTTATTGCTGAGTAGTATTCCATTGTGTATACATTCCATAATTTTTTTTTATCCATTCTCCTGTTGATGGGCACTTTGGTGGTTCCATATCCTTGCTATTGTGAAGAAAACATTCAATGATATTTACATTCAAAAGTGTTTACTTGCCACCTACTATATGCAAAATACCACCCCACATGCTGCTGAGAATGTAGAGGGGGAAAATAAGTCAGCACTGAACATAGTACATGTCCCAGAGCTTCTCCAAATCTGAGCTCCAGCCCCAGCCTTCTCTTGGTGGGGCTGGATCCTCTCAACAATGGTTGCAAGCGGCCCACAAATGCCCTGGAAAGATGCTTCCCATCACTGAGGCTGTTCCTTCATTACAAACACCACGCAGATCCTAATTCCAGACAGCTGCATGTCCTGCATCTTCTTCTACATTGTCTGCCTCTGCCTCTTTAGGAAAGTCTCATGAGAGGAAGAATGTTGGGCATCCAGGCCCCCCAAATGGAGTTCTACTATGGACAGATGGTATCTGTTCCTTTCCTTTTCTATCAGATTCAATGTCTGAACTTGTTCTTGTTGTTGGGTATGGTTGAGTTGGGTCCAACTCATAGGGACCAAACACTCCCCGACACTGTGCCACGCCCGGCACTACGTCAGTGCTTCTCTGATATTCATAGGGTTTCCAATGGCGGATTATTTCGGAAGTGGGCTGCTCGGTCTGTCTCCCAAGGCAATCCCCCAACCAAGGACTAACCTAGGCCTGACCCTGCTTAGCTTCTAAAATCAGACGGAATCAGCACCAGGGTGGTATGGCTGTTGCTGTCTGAACTTGTTGTTGTTGTTAGCTGCCGTCAAGTCATGTCTGACTCACAGTGACCCTTATGGGGTTTTTGGTGGCTGATTGTTTTGGGATTGCCTCAGGAGTGGATTGCCACATCCTTCTCCCATTTTTGCAGTGCTGGGAATTGAACACAGGACTTTAGAGACTACAGAGGGGCACTCTACCAACTGAGCTAAATCCCAGCCCCTATCTGAACCTGAGTGTGCCTTAATCAAGAGTTGCAGACCATGGTGGCTTCCTGAGGATGAAAACAAAAGCAAACAAAGTCCAAATCCATGTGCCAGGCATGGAGGCACTAAGGCACTGGGGCAGGGCACTAAGCTCAGGGAACCATGCCATGGATGCCCAGGGGACAGCAGGGCACGCTGTTCTTTGGAAGCATGAGGTCTATTTGCTAACTAATACCAGGAACTTCATCTACCCACAAAAGCACATCTCACATCCACAAGATGAGTTTTGCATTTCAAAAATAACTCAGTAGCTCTTAAATCAGCATTTCTTCCTCCAAGAACTCTCCCAGCTGTACATAAAAATTAAAGATCTTCCCAGAGAATGCAGTTTAGAAAACACTTCAAAAGCCAAAGAAATGGATAAAGCTGCAGAGAAAGGCATCAGAAACTGCCATTGGCATGGCTTACCCAGTGGCTCAGGGCAGGTGTGGCCTTTGGCCTCATCCGTCAGGTGGGGAGATCAAGTCCTACTGTTCATGGCCGTCATTATGGGGGTCACAGCGATGACCATGTGCCATGACTGCCTCCTGCTGCCCCATGTCACTCTTTCTGTCTCCCAGGCTGATGGACAGCACCTCAGGTGGACTGACCATTGGGCTTTCAAAGGCTTTACAGAGGCTCTCAGGAGATTAATGCAGTGCAAGCCAGCTGTTGTTGCCGTTGTTGTTATTAGGTGCCATTGAATCGGTCCGACTCATAACGACCCTCATGAGGTTTTCAGTGGCTGATTGTTTTTTGCTTTGTTTTGTTTTTTGTTTTATTTTTTGGAGGGGGTTGCTTGTGGACTTGATTGCCATGTCCTTCCCCCATTTTTGTGGGGCTGGGAATCGAACCCAGGGCCTCAAGAGAGGGCAGAGCAGCATTCTACAAACTGAGCCAAACCCCAGCCCTGTGCAAGCTGGATAATAGGACTAAAAGGCTTTAAATTCACTCTTCTCACCCCTCCTGCACCCCATGTACAGCTTCCTGCGCTGATTCTTTCCCCCATCTGATCCTCCATCCACCTCATCAATAGTTACTGGTTTGCTGTCCATGAGGAAGCCTGGTGGCAGTCACACATCGCTGGTGCCCCCAGCTCTCCCCATCTGACTTCCGGCCAGTCTGAGGTCCCCATTCTGCATGAACTTCTTGCTTCTGGGAGCACTGTGACTGGGAGTGCAGCTATGTGACTTAGACAAGCTGCCTCCCCTCTGTGACCCTGAATGCTGTACAGGGGTCCCTGGGCGTGGTCTGAAGCCATAGGGATCCCTGGAAGGACTTAGGCAGGGAGGTGATGACCTGATCTGCATTTTGTAAAAACAGTTCTCTCTGGTGGCTTTGTTGTTTTTGTTGTTAGGTGCTGTCGAGTCAGTATCTGACTCATTGTGACCCTGAGTATAACAGGTGAAACACTATCATCAGTGCTTTTCTGCTGTTCATAGGGTTTAATGGCGGGTTGATTTTGGGGAGTGGGTTGCCGGGTCCTTCTCCCAAGCCTACAGCACCTGGTATTCCCAGGTGGTCTCCCATCCAAGTACTAACCAGGCCTGACCCTGCTTAGCTTCCGAGATCTGATGGGATTGGATGCCACAGGGCTATAGCTGCAGGCCAGTAGTAATTGTTGTTGTTGTTGTTGTTGTTAGGTACCGTCAAGTCAGTATCTGACTCATAGCGACCCTACAGACAACAGGTGAAACACTATTGTCAGTGCTTCTCTGCTATTCATAGGGTTTTCAGTGGCAGATTGATTTGTGGGAGTGGGTTGCCAGGTCCTTCTCCCAAGCCTACAGCACCTGGTGTTCCCAGGCGGTCTCCCATCCAAGTACTAACCAGGCCCGACCCTGCTTAGCTTCCAAGATCTGACGGGATTGGATGCCACAGGGCTATGGCTGCAGGCCTGGTGGCTTTGGGAGGGGCAAAACCACAAAACTGGAAAGAGCCCTTGCTTTGGAGTCAGGCAGACCTTGGTCCTTCCTGTTGCTGTCCCCTCCCAGCCAGGTGAACTTGCAGGGTTGAAATGCAGCACGGAGATTCTCGGGGATCCCCATGGGAAGCAGATCTGAACCAGTAGGGCAGTGACTCTGCCTTTTCACTTCCTCCTGGGCTACGTCGGCATCAAAGCCACTTCTCGAGTTGTCCATGTGCCACCAGTGACATCTACTCTTCCCAGGGCCACAGGTCCACTTTGAGTAGTAAGGCTTTAAAATCTCCAATCCTGAGCCGGGCACAGTGGCGCATGCCTGTAATCCCAGTGACTCGGGAGGCAGAGGCAGGAGGATCGCAAGTTCAAGACCAGGGGCAGCCTTCGTAACTTTGTGAGACCCTGTCTCAGAAAGTAAAAAAAAAAAAAAATGGGCTGGGGGTGCAGCTCAGTGGTCCAGCACTTGCAGAGCATGCAAGCACGGGGCCCTGGGTTCAACCCCCAGTACCACAAAAAAAAAAAAAAAAAGTCTCTAAGCCTTGGTCTCCTTGTCTGTAAAATGGCTTCAATAAAGCCCAGCTCCTGGGGCTGTGTGGGGTAACGGAGGCCCAGACGGGGCAGCAGGTGCAGCCCGGCTTCAGCTGCGACTCTTGGCCCCCAGGTCCCTCTCAGCAGTCAGCCAGGCCTAGGATATTTACTGTCCACCCAGACTCAGTGTGACTCCCTTCTGTCCCTGCCTCCCTCTTCCCTTCTGTGTAACTGGGGGACTCTGGAATGTCACTTGGCACTGGGCTGCCTTTCAAAGGCCCTAGAACTCTTCTTTGGCTCCTGTCTCTCTTCTATTTAAATTCAAAACCCACAGCACTTGCCTGGGGCTCCGCCTCTCCCAGTGCCATTAGGAGATGAAAATGTTTGTCTCTTGGATCCCATGAGGCAGTGCGTGAGACCATGCCTGCCGCCACATGGGGGTACTTCCTTCTTCCTGGGGGAGGGGCAGGCTTTCTAATAAAAGGCTTGAGGCTTGCAAGGTGGCTGGTTTACTTCCTGGGCTGCACAGGGGGCCTCAGAGGAACCCAGAGAGGGAGGGGTGGGGAGCTCTGGGCACAGACCTCTGGTCCTGAGCTTTCAGGGTCTTGGAGCCGTCCTGGTTCTTCCTCTCATTCTCTCTGTGATCCTGGGCAAGTCATGACCCAGTTGGGCCTCAGTTTCCCCATCTCTAAAAGGTGTGGGCCTAAATGTTCTTCATTGTTCTTTTTCTGGGAGGGCGGAGATAGAGTCTCACTGTATAGCCCAGAACTTGCTGTGTAGACCATGGTGGTCTCGGTCTGACACCGATCCTCCTGCCTCATCTCGAGTGCTGGGATTACAGGTGTGGGATACCATGCCCAGTAGCACTAAATGTTCTTGAGGCAGCCTTCCAGATCCACGTTCTCTGGCACCTCCAGTTTATAAGTGAGAAGGGTTAGGGCCCTGACTATGGTATGATGCTCTTCCCATTTTGACAAACATTGTAATCATGCATATATCTGTAATATGTGATACTTATGTCATGGATACGTCAATGATACATACATTATACACAATCATGACAAACCTGGAGTGACTTCCATCTGGATGGAGGAAAAAACTCTCCTAACCCCACACTCCTTTCCAGCCATGGCCCTATTTCCTTGTTCCTTCGTATTACAAAACTCCTGGATAGTGTTCTTGAAGAGGTTTTAAAATATGTCTGCTGACTCTTTGACACTCCTCCCATGGAGAGGGCTGAGTCTCACTTTGATCCACAGAGTAAGGCAAAGAGAAGGCCATGGAACTTTTGCCTTGCTCCCTGAAGTCTTCCCCTTATACCATCTGCCTGCCCTGAGGCTGACATACTGTAAGGAAGCCCAATGAGCCCACCTCGAGAGACCTCACAGAGAGACCCTGGGACCTCATAAAGAGCATGCAACAGAGATACTCCCGGGATGCCCCCAGCTGCTTGAGCCCCAGCTCCAGCTACTGGGCTTATGTGACACTGGATAGCAGATCCCAGCCAGAACTGTCCAGTTAGGCTCTTGCCTGACAGATATGAGGACAGATTAATAAAGTAATGGTCTTTGTCCTATGCCTCTAAGCGCAGGGTAGTGTGGCAGCCTGCAACCCTGGAACAGTTGTCTATTTGTGCTCCTCTGATCCATCTGCCACTTCATCACTCCCTCCAAACTGCTGTCATCACCTTCCTCATGACCACCGCAGTGCCAGAACCACAGCCAAGTTAAGCTTTCATCCTATTTGACCTTTAGCAGCATTTGACAGCTGATCATGCTGTCCTGCCACACCCTCAGCAGCAGGGACCCACACATTCCTGGTTTTCCTTCTGCCTTGCCTGCTGTTCCTTCTTGGTCTCCTTTGGTATTTTCTTCCTGCCCTCTCTCCCTGTTCCACATTAGAGAGCCTAAGGTGTAGAGAGAAATTGAGGGGAAATTGGCAAAAACCCCAAAACTGGGAAAATGGCTTTTGAAGATCTGGTTTGTAAATTAGAAATCTAGGGAAAATAAAAGTAACTCGATTGGACATTTGTACAAAACCCTTCATAAATCTCCTGAACCTGATTGGACAATTGGACTCAAAGCTGGTTGGCTCAGTTCATTCAGGGCAAGCTATATAAGAAGTTGCACTGTAGCAGCTCTCTTTCTCTGTTGCAGACCACCAACTAGACAAGAACTCTCTCTCCATCTGACCACCAATGAGGCAAGAACTCTCTCTTGCCTGGACCACCAAAGAAGATAGAACTCTCTCTCTCTCCTCATGACCACTGAGACCAGGACAACTAGACGGTGCTCTCAAGGAATGACAGACTACAAGCAAGCTGAGGAAAGCCTCTTGGACCCAGTGCCAAGAGGCCGAAGCTGAGGACAGCCTCTGGTCCCAGCACCGGGGGCAGAAGAGCCATGGCTGCCCCCTGAGGCAGCATAGAGCTGTAGCACTTAGGTTGCTACCACTTGTTATAGCTGTACACTTTGAGTTTCTCTCCGCCCTTAGCAGGGTGGAGAGAGAAATAAAGAGCTGTGTTTGTCCCCACAAGGCAAAAGCATCCTAGTTTTTTTCCTTTCTCCCATCTCTGCCTGTGTTCCCGAGGGCCGCAGGAGTCCACACCTCTCACCCGAGGGTCCCGAGTGACTTGTGTTTAGTATCTGTGTGCGTGGTGGCATCTCCCGTCTCAACATCAGGGCTGGACTGGGAGTTGTGCACCCCACACTAAGGGATTGAGTCAGCCTACTCTCCTACCACATAAGCTTCTGTGGGGAGACTCCAATGCTATCATTGTGCCAGACCCCAGCGGGACCTTCCTCCAAACGCCAGACTCAGACACCCACTGCCCACTCCACCTGAACATCCAATGAACACTGGAGACAGAAGGTGTTCAAAGCTGAGCCTCCCGTGATCCTTTCACCACACTGCTCCCTAAATAGCTTCCCTACCCCAGCTGCTCAAGGTCAAATACCTGGAGCCAACCTTCACTCCTCCCTTCCCACTACGTCTCCATCAAAGTCTATCACCACGCCTATGGCTTCTACCTTCCAAGCAGATCCAGAATCCAACTCCTTCTCCACACTTTCCTCTCTTCCCACCTGGTCCCTGCCATAATCATCTGTGCTGAGGCCTGTTTTACGCACATGCAGTGTGCCGATCACTGAAACAGCAGGTTCTGCAAAAGAGAAAGAGGTTATTTATAAGACAGCTGGATGTGAGGTGGGAGACCTGAGTCTCAAATCCACCTCCCTGAGGATGGAGTTTAGGATTATGAGATACAGAAGCAGGGTGGTCTGGATGGGACCACACTGCTTAGCTATCTGACCTCTAAAATGGGTGATTAAAGCAAGTAGCTGAAGGCAAGGGAAGCCAGAGGGTTTATTCAAGGTTTCTCTCAGTTTTGCTGTACGAAGAATAGACAGTGGCCAGGTGCAGTGGTACATGCCTATAATCCCAGCGACTCGGGAGGCAGAGGCAGGAGGATCACAAGTTCAAGAGCAGAGGCAGTCTATGTAACTTAGTGAGACCCTGTCTCAAAAAGTAAAAAAATGGGCTGAGAGTGCAGCTCAGTGGTCCAGCACTTGCAGAGCATGCAAGCGAGAGGCCCTGGGTTCAAAGCCCAGTACTGCAAGAAGAAAGAAAGACAGAAAGAAAGAAAGACAGACAGACACTAGATGGCTGTGTGCAAGGTGGGCACAGAAAGTCCTGTAGAGGCTCTTGTGATCATCTGGCCAAGGCAGGGGTGGCAAAGTCTGCACAGGGCATCCCAGGCAGTGTGCCCTCTCCTCCCCTCCTGCCTTCTCTCCTCAGCCTGGGCCTCTGTGGGTCTGGCCTGGCAGATTGCACACTCTCCCTTTGGCCTTTCTCTTGATGTTCATCTTGGTCCATTTTCAGTTGCTGTAACTAAACGCCACAGGCTGGATAATTTATAAAGCATAAAGCTTTATTTAGCTCATGGTTCTAGAGGTCAGAAGTCTAAGAGCATGTCACCAGCATCTGCTAAGGTCTGCTGCGGTCTTCTTGCCAGATACATGGTGGAAGGCATCGTGGCATGAGTGAACGTGGCAAAGGGTGCTTGCATTGAGCAAGAAGCCATTTCCTTGGTAACCTATTAATCCATGACTGGGAGGCCTCACGGTGTAGTCAGCTCCCAAAGGTCCCACCTCCAAACAACAAGCACCTTTGCCTTTGGGGATTAAGCTTCCAACACATGGATTCTAGGGGACAAACATTCAAGCCACACCAGTGTCTCTAAATCCTCTGTTCAGCCGGAGCCCCAGCAAATAGGGCTCCTTTCTTCTCATGCGGTATCCCCGATGGCCACCTTGTCTTCTCTCCTTTCCCCCACGGCTGACCTCAGAGCCCTTCCCCACACCACCCCTTGTGCTGAGTCTGCATCTTGTATCATTCCTGCATCTTCCTCTGCCCCCATCCTTACGTCGCCTCTTACCCCAGCCTGCCATTCTTGGGGTCTGCCGCTTTTCCCACGGGCCCTGTATGCGGCTGCGCATTATACGTTTTCTTTTTATTTATTTATTTATTTATTTTATTTTATTTTTTTGTGTGTGTGGTACTGGGGGTTGAACCCATGGCCTCACACCTGCATGCTCTGCAAGTGCTGGACCACTGAGCTGCACCCCTGGCCATTTTTTTTTTTTTTTTTTTTTTTTTTACTTTTTGAGGCAGGGTCTGGCTAAATTACACAGACTGCCTCTGGTCTCGAACTTGCGACCGTCCTGCTTCCGCCTCCCGAGCTGCTGGGATTACAGGTGTGCGCGGCCACGCCTGGCATTTGTATTGCACATTTTCAAGGAGCAAATCGCTTCCTTTGGCAGCGCCATGGCTTTAAAAAGTAGTTAAGACACCACATTCATTTCTATATGCAGACAAGCCCAACCCCACCCTCCCTCTCCTGTGGATAGGTCTTTCTTAAATTGACCTTTTTCCAGAGAGAGGAAGCATTTTTCCATAATGGCATTCAATTCTCTAAACACTTCCAGCCCTGCTAATGTCTTAATATCTTAAGTTGTCAGGCCTCAAAGGAAGCCAAAAAATCACTTTCATCCCCTCCACAGGCTGTGTCTGCTGAGTTATTGGTCAGACTTCTCACTAACAAAGTCCCAAAGTAGAGGTTTCTTCTCCACCCCCACCTTGTTGAAAGACAGCCACATCCCCTCCCACCTCTAGCGCTGTGACATGGCCAGCGATGTGACACACTCACCTCGTGGTTTGGAAGGTAAACATCCCACGTGGACCCCATCAGTGGCTTATAGTTGTGGTGCCCTGGATTTAGGAGATTTCCAGCAGTGCCTCGGGAGTGGCCCTGACCGTGATTCCTGTGAAAAGGTTTAGGAGGGGCAGTGTGGGCGGACATTGGGTTTGCACCCTGGTCCTGACACTGAATGTGCCTGACAAACACACCGTTGGAGCTTCGTGGGTGGACTTGGCCCTTCACTTTTGCCACTGCTGGGGGCTACTCCATGAAAAAGGAAGAGTAAGGCGAAGAAAAGGAAATGTGTTATATTAGGTGCCATCAAGTCAAATCCAACTCATAGTGACCCAATGTATAATAAAACGAAACACTACCCAACCCTGTGCCATGCACAGGATCTTTTTATGTTTGAGTGCTGCAGCCACTATGTTTCCTCTCATTTTGAGTCATGCCATAGCAGCAAAAGGAAGTCCCAGAGACTTTACTCCATTCCCATCATTAAGGTTGACTCGACTCTGAGGAGCCAACCCTTCCCTAGTCCGTTCTTGAATGCCTTTCAGCCTGAGGGACTCATGTCCCAGCACTTTATCTGACAGTGCTTCTCTGCTGTTCATAGGGTTTTCAGTGGCTAATTGTTTTGGGATTGGGATGCTGGGTCTTTCTCCCTAGTCTGTCTTTTCCTGGAAACTCTGCTAAAACCTGTCCAGCATGGGTGGCCCTGGTATCTGAGATCCTGGTGGCATAGCTTTCAGCATCTCAGCAACATACAAGTCCCCACAGCATGACAAGCTGACAGACTAGAGGGGAAGGGAAAAAAAAGTTGCTATTGTTGTTGCTAGGTGCCGTCAAGTTGAGTCCGACTCATAGAGACCCTATGTATAGCAGATCAAAACACTGGGATTTACCTCAGTTGGTAGAGCACTGCTCTGCAGTCTATGAGGTCCTGGGTTCGGTTCCCAGCACTGCAAAAATGGGAGAAGGATGTGGCAATCCACTCCAGAGGCAATCCCCCCAAAAAACAATTAGCCATTGAAAACCCTATGAGGGTCGCTATGAAAAAGAAAGTTGTTGTTGTTAGGTGCTGTCTAGTCGGTATCCGACTCATAGCGACCCTCATAGGGTTTTCAATGGCTGACTGTTTCGGGATTGCCTTGGGAGTGGGTTGCCAGGCCCTTTTCCCATTTTTGCGGTGCTGGGAATTGAACTCAGGTCCTCAGAGACTGCAGTGCAGCGCTCTACCAACTGGGCTAAATCCCAGTGAAAAAAAAAAGTAGCTAGCACTTATTCATGAAGCATGTGCTAACAGACAGAAGACTTCCAAACACTGACTTACTCAGCCATTACTCTTGTTAGGAACTATCCCACCTTCTACGGAAGAGAGGCTGGAGGAGGTGAATTAATTGCACTGTGTTAAGTATCTACTCTAAAACCAAGTGATTCCAAGTTGGAGGAAGACACAAACCAAGGAATATGAGCAACTTCTAGAAGATGGAAAAGGCAAGGAAACAGGTTCTTCCCTGTAGACTCAGGAAAGGAACCCACCCCTGCTGATACCTTGATCTGAGCCCAGTGGGCTTCTATGCTACACAGCTGTAAGGACTGGGGTGTGGCTCAGAGGCAGAGCGCCTGTCTGCAGAACCGTGAGGTGCACCTGTCACACTGGGAGCTGCCAGGGTTGTGGCGATTTGATACAGTAGCAACAGAAAATTCACACAGCTTCCCAAGTGGTTCACTCACAGAACTGTTGACGAGAAGGGTCAGCTCCTCATCCCCGCTGGCTCCCCCTATCGGCTGCTCACTATCCTTACAACACAATCGCCAAGGGAGCCCAGGGAGAGGACAGAGGCTGCCATTCCATCATGCCCTGGCATGAGCAGCCTAGCCTCAACATTTCCAGCACATTCTATGTGGAGAGTCACCACATAGAGTCCACCTATGGAGGGGGAAGAATTGAACTCTACCTTTTGAAGGGAGGGATTTCAAAGAACCAGTGGATTTTTTTCACACTGGGCAAGGGCATACCAGATTCATCAGGAAACTTGAGACAAAGTGGAAAAGCAGCTTTCTGACCTGCAAGGTTGCGGGCTTTCCACCTCACAGGATGTAAGGAATAGGAATAAGGACAGGAATGATTGTATTAGAAATATAAGTGAATGAGAGAAACTGTGTGTAAGTCATGAAGTGTGAAATGCTATGACACCCCATAAAGCTAATGCAACTTGAGCCCCCCTGGGGCTGCCCCAGGGGAGAGTGACATGTGTGCACGAGAGTGATAAAGTTAGGCCCCTGGCACCCGATAACCACACGGCACAATGACGTCAGTGCAAGATAACCAGATGGAGCCCAGACCCCACACTGAACTGTGTAAGAAGAGAGGAGACCTGACAGCAGGCGGGCTCAACTCTAAGCGATGACAGACTCCATGTCACACTGAGCCCCCCACCAACAGAGGAACCGTCACCACGTCACCACCAACTCCGCACCATGAGAAAAAGAACATCGGGAAGGAAGGACAAGGACACCGCTTGACCAGACAGATTGAGAGGCTTATCTGCATCACCAGGTGCGACTACAGTGGTGCCAGCTATCGGTGTGCCAGGGTGAGTGTGTGTGTGTGAACTAACCTGTGTGTAACAATAAAGGTCTCCTGCCAGTGACAATATCTGGTCCTCTTATTCCCAACCTCACCTTAAGTGATGGAGAGATTCTATCTGCATATCTCTCACTCACCTCCATCCCCATTTCTCGCTTGCGACACAGGATTACAGAGCTGAGCCCAAGATCCAGCGGCACTGCGCACAGTTTCCCTAGGAGTGGTAATGGGGATCTGAGAACGATTTCCAATATTTTTAAATCGCGAAGGGAACACGGCACTGGCAGCCAAGATGAGGCCGCACCAGCTCATGCATGAAATGACAGCCACTCGATTTGCTTCTGCTGTGATGGGAAGCTCCGGGTGGAAGTTATGGATGTCTTTAATAAAACATAGAACACCTAATGCTATTAAATAAACTCCATCTGACAAATAACATCTTACAGAAATACCGTCTCTGAGGACAGAAAACTAAGAGCACATTGGGGGAGCAGAAGCTGGGAGTCCCCACGGTCCTCTTATGAATGGGAAGCTGGGGCTCAGAGAGGCCAAGACTTCGCTCGGGTCACCCTGAGGGCTAAACACAGCCAAGATTGGTCCAGGGCATCCTCGTGCCCCAGACAGGGCTCACGGCCTCCAGGGAGAAGGTTGTCCTTATGTTGTTGTTGTTGTTGTTGTTGTTGTTAGGTGCTGTTGAGTCGTGTCCGAGTCATAGCGACCCTCATAGGGTTTTCAATGGCTGACTGTTTCGGGATTGCCTTGGGAGTGGATTGCCAGGTCCTTCTCCCATTTTTGCGGTGCTGGAAATCAAACTCAGGGCCTCAGAGACTGCAGAGCAGCGCTCTACCAACTGAGCTAAATCCCAGCCCTGTCCTTATGAGAAGAGGAGAAATAAACAAAGAATTTTCCAGCTGTTCCTCCTGGTCCACCTTGGTCATTTTAAAGGGCTCAATCCCCAAGCACTGCAAAAAACAAACAACAACAAAAACACACAAGAACTCCTTTCATACTCGGGCTTGGCAGAGTGGCTCCCGCAAAGAAAGGTGGCGAGAAGAAGAAGGGCCGTTCTGCTATCAACGAAGTGGTGACCCGAGAATATACCATCAACGTTCACAAACGCATCCACGGAGTGGGCTTCAAGAAGCGAGCTCCTCGGACACTAAAAGAGATCCGGAAACTTGCCATGAAAGAGATGGGAACTCCAGATGTGCGCATTGATACCAGGCTTCACAAAGCTGTCTGGGCCAAAGGAATAAGGAATGTCCCGTATCGTATCCGTGTGCGCTTATCAAGAAAACGTAATGAAGATGAAGATTCACCAAACAAGCTCTGTACTTTGGTAACCTATGTCCCTGTTACCACATTCAAAAACCTGCAGACAGTCAATGTGGATGAGGACTAACCACTGAATGTCAAATAAAACTGTAAGACTGCAAAAAATAAAAATAAAAATAGGCAAGAATCGGGCAGCAATCCGGGGGAGGCGGTACACATTTTAGGGCACACTCCCAGTGACCTACTTCCACAAACTAAACCCACTTCCTAGTTTCTACCATCTCCCCATAAGGTCACCAAATTAGGAATCCATCAATTGATGAACCCATTGATTAAGTCAGAGACCTTATGACCCAGTCACCTCTCAATAGCGCCACGAGCTGGGGAACAAGCCTTCAACAGGAGCCTTTTGAGGGACAATTCATATCAAACCATAATGGGGGCAAACGAGCGAACACATCATTTTAGCCAGATAGACTTACAGAACCTCGCAACACCAAGGCCTATGCTTACATCCCAGAGGGCTTTGCAGCCCGGAGCCTCACTGTCTGCAGTCAGGGTCTTCTCAGGGAAAAAAGCTGTCATTATTTATACCATGTTGTTGTTAGGTGCTGTAGAGGCGGGTCTGACTCATAGCCACCCTATGTACAACAGAATGAAACGCTCCCCAACACTGTGCCATGCCTGGCACTGTGTCAGTGCTTCTTTGCCATCCATAGCGTTTTCCATGGCAAATTGTTTCGGGAGCGGGTTGCCAGGTCCTTCTCCCATTTTTGCAGTGCTGGGGATTGAAACTGCACTCTGCCAACTGAGCTAAACCCCAGCCCATTTGCACCATAATGACTACCACTACTACTTCTACTACTACTACTACTACTACTACTACTAATAATAATAATAATAATAATAATAATAACAACCAAACAGAAGACTTCCCAGGATGATTTTTTTCAGAACATTAAAAGGCACCCTGGTAGAAGGTCAGGACTGCACCTGTCCAGCCTGGGGTCAGGGGTGGCGAGGGTCACCTCCCTGGAGAGGTCAGGGGGGCTGGAGGGTTCCTTTGCTTCTGAGTTTTTCTTAGCAAGGCTCAATTTCTGTGGGGATGCTCAAAATAACAGAAAGAGTAAGACCTAGATTATCATGCTAAATGCTCTTCGGTGTAGTTAAATTAACTTTAATTGTCAAAAAGCAAACATTACCCCACCCAAGATATTTATTTGCCTTGTTGCTATAAGCTGCTAGCTCTTAAAACTAAGTGGATGTGTTTTGGGGAGGCCTGGTAAGAGTGGGTAACAGTCCTCTTCCTTCCGAAAAATAAGAATAATCACACTAAAAATGGGGAGAATAACTAATGCCTTTAAGAAATTTTCTATGTGCCCAGCCAGCACTGCCTAGCTTCTTTTTTTTTTTTTTTTTTTTTTTTGGGTTGGGGGAGGGTATTGGGGGTTGAACCCAGGGCCTCACACTTGCATGCTCTGTAGTGCTGGACCACTGAGCTGCACCCTCAAACCTTTTTTTTTTTTTTTTACTTTTTGAGACAGGGTCTCACTAAATTACACAGACTGCCTCTGGTCTTGAACTTGCGATCCTCCTGTCTCTGCCTCCTGAGCCGCTGGGATTACAGGCGTGCGCCACCAAGCCATCCCACTACCTAGCTTCTTACACTTATTACCTCTCATTTAATTCTCAGATGACCCTGTAGTGTAGGTACTTCTCTGATTTCTATTGCACTGATAAGGAAATGGAGGCACAGAGAGCCTAAGGAACGTCCCCAAGTCACACAGGCAGTTTCTAGCTGAGCTAGAACTACAAGCCAGGTCTTTAACACCCACTTCTTAACCATCCTGCCATCTGCCTCTTAGAATGGTCTCTGTTCCCCTTTATTTGAACATGTCTTATTTTATACCATGTCTGAGACCAGGGGCTGGCAAACCACAGTTGTGGGCCGAATTTGGCCCTCTGACTGCTTTTGTAAATAAAATTTTATTGGGACACAGTCACACATGTGCATTTCCATATTGTCTATGCTTGTTTGCACACACAACAGCAGAGCCGAGTAGCTGTGGCAGATACTGGCTGGCCTCCAAGGCCTGAAATATTTACCATCTGTCCCTTTTCACAAAAGCTTTGTCAATCCCCAACTGTACATTGGAGTTACTTGAGGAATTAGAAAAATATCTATCCTGGGACCCCATCCCCCGTATTCTGATTAAAGGATACGGATTGTGACATGAGCATTGGTTTTTTCTTTTCTTTTTTCCTGTGCTGGGGACCAAACCCAAGGACTCCCTGGAATTCCCAGGCAACATTGTTGTTGTTAGGTGCCATCGGGTCCAACTCATAGCGACCCTCATAGGGTTTTCAATAGCCGTTTCGGGATTGCCTTGGGAGTGGGTTGCCAGGTCCTTCTCCCATTTTGCAGTGCTGGGAATTGAACTCAGGACCTCAGAGACTGTAGAGCAGCGCTCTACCAACTGAGCTAAATCCCAGCCCCAGGCAACATTGGAATTCTTAAAAGCGCAATAGGGTCCAGGTGATTCCAATTATAGCCAAGTTTAAAAGCCTGTGCTTTAGACGGCAAGGGATTTGAACCCCCTTATAGTAATTACACAAGTTCAGTCTGAGCTGGGCACCATAGTACATACCTGTAATCCCAGCAGTTCAGGATGCTGAGGCAGGAGGATCAGGGGCTGGAGGCCAGAGGCAACTGACACAATTTAGCCAGACTCCATCTCAAAATAAAAAATTTAAAAAGGGGCTAGGGTGTGGCTCAGTGGTAGAGCACTTGCCTAGCAGGAGTGGGGTCCTGGGTTCAACCCCCAGTACTGTGAAATAAATAAATAACATGGTTTTTTTTTTATTAAAAGTTGTTTGTAATCCCAGCGGCTTGGGAGGCGGAGGTGGGAGGATCGCAAGTTCGAGGCCAGAGGTAGTCTGCATAACTTAGTGAGACCCTGTCTCAAAAAGTAAAAAAAAAAAAAAAAAGGGCTGGGGGTGCAGCTCAGTGGTTCAGCACTTGCAGAGCATGCAAGCACGAGGCCCTGGGTTCAACCGCCATGACCAAAAAAACAACAGCAACAACAACAACAAAAAAGTTCAGTTTGCACATGAGGAACACTGTATAGCACTTGTCATCCATAGGGGTCTCCTGTCCCTCAAAGTCGTGGTAAACCCAGCCCCACGGCCAGCTCCCCATCCCAGTTGACTGAGGACCCAGACTTTTGTCTCATCCTCTCCTCGCCTATTCTATTTCCTGCCTCGTCTCTTGGAGCCCTGCCTCGGGCCTAATTTCTGTAACAGTCTGTCTCAAGCATTTCCAGAAGGTTCCATCAGCGCGATGTTGTTCCTAGGGAGGTGGAACCACGGAGGGTCACAGAGCTTGAGGATTGGCTGGCCCCTCACTGGCCCCACCCCTTTCTTCTCTTCCTCTTCCTGCGGCTCACCTTCTGTTCTACAGAAAACGCTGCCCCTCCTCCCCTGCCCACGGGAGCCCTGGAGCCCCAGCATCTGTGCACCCCCATTGACTTGTCTGTGTTTCTGTTCCACAAAGGTAGGGCTCCCCTAGAAGGACTGCCTGTGCCGACTCCGCTGAAAGTGCCTGAAGATGTCTCGGCGTTGTTCAAATAAGGCAGTCAAGCTGCTAGGCAGTGGGATGTGCTAGGAACCAATAGACACACCTTGGCCTCGTTTTGAAAGTTTAAGACACGAGCCCAGTCCCACAGCTCGTTCTCTTTACCCCTGGTTCAGGGGTAAGCAGCTGGCTTCACACACTGCCCAGGGAGGCACACAGAGCTCAGTCTTGGGCTGTCGTGGTCCCCAGACTGGCCAACCAGCTCTTATGCCATCTCTGTTAAACCACTGTCCATTGCACTTCTGCCCCCTGGTTCTGTAAATGTGTGTTTCTCGGTAGCGTCTATGTGTCCACCTGGGACATGACACATTGGCTGGCCTTTCACGTGCCCCTCAGACATACTCCTCAGTTCAAGTTGCAGCGTTTTAAAGTGAAGATATTTTGACCCTCAGCTTTTTCTCCACGAGATTGACATAGGGCTGGCCACGCCTCTGGAGGGTGGAGGTTGGTGGGCATCATTACGTAACAATAATTCGATGAGGACCTGCTGTGTGCCAGGCAGGAACAGAGATTTCCACAATGAGCAATTCATTCCAAAACAGTCTCTGGGGCTGGGTGTGGTGGCACATGACTGCAGCCTCAGCATTCTGGAGCCAGAGGCAGGAAGATCGAGAGTTCAAGGCCAGCCTGAGCTATACAGTGGGACCCTGTCTCAAAACAAAATAAAATAGTCTCTCCTGTCATGGAAAGAGAGGCTGTGTATTATTTAAGACTACATATTCAGATCCTGCCTCTAATTCTTAGCATCTATGTGACTTCTCAGGAGAAGGACCTGGCAACCCACTTCCAAAAAATAATCAGCCATTGCCAGGCACAGTGGCGCACGCCTGTAATCCCAGTAGCTCGGGAGGCAGAGGCAGGAGAATCGCAAGTTCGAGACCAGAGGCAGTCTGCGTAACTTAGCGAGACCAAGACCCTGTCTCAAAAAAGTAAAAAAATGGGCTGGGGGGGCGCAGCTCAGTGGTCCAGCACTTGCAGAGCATGCAGGCGTGAGGCCCTAGGTTCAACCACCAGTACTGCAAAAAAATCAATCAATCAATTAATTAATTAATTAATAATAATAATCAGCCATTGGAAACCCTATGAATAGCAGAAAAGCATGATAATAGTGTTTTGTCTGCTGTACACGGAGTCACTATGAGTCGGACACCAACTCGACGGCACCTAACGACAACAACTGTGACTTCTCTGTACCTCAATTTCTCCAGCTATAAAATAGGAATGATTATAGTACCTGTAGTATGTTCCTAGGGTCCATGCATAAAGGCCTAGAGGAAAGTGCGGTGTGAGCAGGTGCTATCCTCCTGAGCTCACAGCCCTGTGAGAAAACAAGCTGGAGCAAGCCATTAAGATGATTCCCACCCTAGCGTGTGTTAGAATCCCGTGTGGTGGTGTTCAATCATTGTACATATGAGGAATTCTTGCACAGAGAGAAAACTTACCCTATGTTTTTATTTTCAGTCATGGTGACGTTTTTATGAGCACTCCATTGAAAGGTTAATGAAATCACATGAATGTTAGGATTAATAGGCAAACATTAACTTAATTTTATATTCTTTTTTTTCCCCTAATGCGGGGGGTGGGGGCAGAAAATGCTAGGCAGATCAGAAGGTGGAGTCATTGAGCTCTCGCCCTAGACTTACTGACTGAGATCTGTAGGGTGGAGACACAGGCATCTATGTTTGCAGAAAGGTCTCTGGTGATTCTGATTAGAGGGGTCTTCAGGGAGGCAAATCCAAATGGTCTCCGTGAAGGACTGAGAGGGCAGCAGAGGGTCTCACCTAGCTCAGCAGACCTAAGTCAATGCATGCTGGATGGATGCTAGAGGTAGAGCCGCAAGAGTAGAAAGAAGTGGGGAGGGGATCAGTGGGTGGAAGCCAGGTGAAGGAAGAGGGGAAGGAGAGGGGAAATAAAATAGAAGGGAGGAGGGGAGAGGAAAATCTCAATATACACAATGCAACTAAATGAATACATGAGAGAAAATAGAGAGGAAAGAAAAACAATCAATGAGAAAATAACCCAAGGTTGCATAGGATTTTATTGCATATTAATCAAATGGTTCTGTAAAATGTAAGTTGATGAAAGTGTAACCAAAAGTGATGTCATCCTTGCATAATGGAAATAGCAAAAGTCTTATTACTCTGCACCCCACCGACATTTATAAACAAAGGACAAAAAGTGGAGCTGCGGTTAGGGACCTCTGCCTGTTACTGGTGGCCCAGCAGGGAGTGCAGCTCAGCACCCACTTTGCCTGAGGCGTTCCCCTCTGGGGCCCTCCACTCAGGTTAAGCTGGGTCCTTGGATTCGTCACAGAAAAGAACTTCATGACAAGTCATTGAGGGCCAAGGTTCTAGAGTTGATTAAGTCCAAACTTAAAGACATTTGAGGGCCCTCAGAGGGAAGTAGGCATCTGAGACATCAACATGGGCGTCCCAGGAAAGCCAAAAGGGAAAAGGCCCCGGTCACGTGTTCTCTCCAGGATACTTTAGCCTAGGACACCTAGCCAGGGCCTCATGTGATGTCAGGCCTTGGGCACCCAGCTCTGGGCATTCAGTGTGACCTGAACTTCAAGCGCCTAGAAAGGCCCCTGTCATGGGGTAGGAAGGTGCCAATAAGACCAAAACGAAGTTCCATTGTTTAAGGAAAAACTCACTAGGGAGTTTCCTGCACCTGTCACTATAGGGCACTGCCTAGAGAGGCAGTTTGCCCTGGGGCCTGTCTAGGCCCACTCGGAGGTCTGAGGCTTGTTCCCTGGGCAATAACCTTTGCCCTACATCCAGGAACTCCTGGTCGTAGAGATTCCAAAGATGACACTGGCATCCAATCCCTTTCCTCAGACCCCTTAACTCTGACTGGCTGTTTCCAAACCACCAAATGGCTCCTGATTGGACTGTTCAGGAACCACCCCCAGTTGGCTGCTTTTACAAACCCAAATTTGCATATCCCCCCTGATTGGCCAAGACCCATATGGAGTGGCTACCTCTGATTGGTCCCTGGCTAGCCCCTAATGGGGATTTAAGGGCAGTGCGTGGAGCAATCAGGGTCCATCCCACTGACTGGGACAGATGAAGCAATAAAGAGCTGTTTGAGCTGAGCATTTGAAGTCGGCATCTTCACTGGGAAGAAAGAAGCAAGGAGCTGCCATTGGCATAAACCTCCAAGCTGTCCCCAGGGGCTGGCGGAGTAGCCGTGGCATAAGCCTCCTCTCTGGGCAATGTGGTTCTCTGGTGCTCGGCTCCCCCTCACCCGACAGCAGGTCTTCGGTGGCTGGTTCCTGCTCATGGCCAGAGCGACTCCAGTGGCAGGGCAACGCCCCACTTGTCACAAAGAAGTACAGAATTGCAGATGGGAGAGGAAAAATTCAAAAGTTACATACATATTTCACTCCAAACAGGGCTTATTGCTATTTCAACATTTTCATTATTTAAAATGTCCCTCAAAAATAATTTCTCTAGGCAGGCAATCCTCACAGCAGTCTGCTTGGTAGTTGAGTCAAAGTTCTTAACTCTCAGCTGGTGAGATTCAAACCAGATCCTGGGGTGAAAGCTTTTTCCCTTTCCATGTCTCCCAAACTTCCCTATCTTCCTGTCCTACCTCATTTCCCCCCCTCTGAGATATATTTACTAGGGGCTCATGGTTAGAGGCTCAGTCCATCATGGCAGCAGGAAAGGAATAGGAGGAGGAAGGACCTTTGGCGGATGACCTCATGGCATGGCAGATCAGAAACAAAGAGAAGAAAGATTCACCAGAATCAGGACTCCAGGTAAAAACCTCTAAAGGCCCGCACCTGGCCACTCATTTCTGCTAAGCTACAACCCACGTCCTAAAGTTCTACAACTTCCCAGGACAGCACCACCAGCTGACAAGCCAACATTCAAAACATTTGACCTTTGGGGGACATTTAGATCCAAACCTTAACACGAAGACTCCTGCCTTTCTCTGTCCCATATCTGTCGCATCTTCCATGGCACTGGCTGCTAGCCTACCCCCTAGGGAAAAATAAGCACAGTGCCTATGGCCAGCTAAATTTTCCAGTGCCAAAAAAATAAATGAGACCTAAAAAAAATGATAGCTCCAAATTTACGGGAAAAAAAAGGACATAAAATTAAGTTAATGTTTGCCTATTAATCCTAACCTTCATGTGATTTCATTAACCTTTCAATTGAGTGTTCATAAAAACGTCTCCACAACTGAAAATAAAAATATACGGTAAGTTTACTCTCTCTGCAAGAATTCCTCGTATGTACAATGATTGATGAGAAATCGTAGAAAATCACAACGAATTACTCACACTAATCATTTTAAAAGTAAAAGGAAGAGAGACGGAGAAGATGTTCGTCAAAGGACACAAAATTTCAGTTAGGAAGAATAAATTCAAAATATCTACTCAAGTGTCGACAGTGGTGATTATAATTAATAACGAGCCATTGTGCACTTGACAATTAATGAGAGATTTTCTCACCAATAAAAAGATAAGCATGTAGAACAATGAATATGGTAATTGGCTTGACTTAGCCAATCCACAATGCAGATTTCAAATCATTATGTCATATATCATAAATATATATAATCTTTGTCAATTGAAAATAAAAATAGAAATAACTAAAAGTAAACCCAATTTAGAGGCTTTCAAGACATCTAAGACAAAAGAAATTTCTACATGGGTGGCGGTGCATTCCATGCATTGGCGTGGTGCGTGGCGATACACGCTAAGGCACACGTGGCCACAGCCTGCAAAGATCTTAAACTGTTTTGACAGTCCCTGCACATAATAGATGCTCCATGGATGGATGTTGAGTGGATAAAGGAACAGAATCCCCAGTTTCCTTCAAAAATAGCTGGCAGCGCTGGAGCACTATCCTAAGGAGAACGTGTGCCCAACACAGTGAACGGTGGCCAAGTACTGTGATGTCCCACGTGCACACGTGTGTATCTGGGAAGACGCTTCCTTCTGTTCTCCATACTTCCGGTTTGGGGAACATCAGTTAGCATTGCACTCCTGGCCTCCTGCCTCCTCTGGTTCACTCAGAATTCTGAGGAGGGGGAGGAGAGGGGGGTGTGCCCAGTCCAGCTCCTCCCTTCCTCCCCTCCCTCCCTCTCTCCTTCCTCCTCCCCCTCCTCCTTCTCCTTTTCCTCCTCCTCCTCCTCTTCCTCCTCCTCCTTTCTTTCCCTCCCTAACTCTTTCTCTTCCTCTCTCTCTCTCTCCCCCCTCCCCCTCCAGCCCTCCCTCTCTCTCTCTCTGCCCCTCTTACTGACAGTAGTAGGGGTGAATCCAGGGCCTCACACATGCTAGGCAAGCGCTCTACCACTGAGCTGCACCCCCAACTCATTTTTTACTTTTTATTTTGAGACAGGGTCCCACTAAATTACACAGGCTGCCTCTGGCCTCGAACCTGTGATCCTCCTGCCTCTGTCTCCTGGGCCACAGAAATCACAGGGGTACACCACCACACCTGGCTTAGATAATGGCTTTCATCACCAGTTTTAGAGGTCATGCGGTAAGCTGTGAGCACCCTTTAGTTCTGTCATAGGTCACACCTGTGCTGTGTAGGCAAAGGTGGTAATGGCTGCCTAAGTTGTTTTTCAGGAACTTGGAGGCCACTTTTGTCTATTTCAACTTGGTTAAAACCCCTGGCCCTTTGCTCAGACCTGTGCGAGTGTGCAGTGGAAGACATTTTGATGTTAGAGGACTCAAACTCTACCTTCAGAGCATGGGAAGGCTACCCTTTTCTGAAAACACATCCTATGAAGAGCCACGAAGTGTGATCATGCATATTTTGTTGTTGTTGTTAGGTGCTGTCGAGTCGGCATCTGACTCATAGCGACCCTCACAGGGTTTTCAATGGCTGACTGCTTTGGGATTGCCTTGGGAGTGGGTTGCCAGGCCCTTCTCCCATTTTTGAGGTGCTGGGAATTGAACTCGGAACCTCAGAGACTGCAGCGTGGTACTCTACCAAATGAGCTGAATCCCAGCCCCCATGCATGTTTAGGTCACTGCTTAATGTCCTCACTTCTTATCACCTGTCCCCATGCCTCTTTATCCTGCACCTACCCAAAACGCTATCCTCTGGGAGGTGGATGCGAAGCTAGCTCTTCCACGTCTGCATGATGGCCGCCTCTTCTGCAAAACTCAGCTGGGCACAGGGTCACACGCCAGAATCCCAGCAACTTGGGAAGCAGAAGAATCCAAAGGTCAAGGCCAGAGGTAGCCTGACAACCTAGTGAGATCCTGCCTCCAAATAAACAGTTAAAGAGGAGTTGGGGGTGCAGCTTAGTGGTACAGCGCTCGCCCAGCACGGGTGAGGGCCTGAGTTCAACCTCCCACTATTACCAAAAAAAATAAAGTCATTTCAGCAACTGGGGGACTGCGTGGCAGGCATAGAGGGCCTGGGTGGGTAGCAGATGAGCTGGGCCACAGTGGCCTTTGCACTGTGCGCGTCCCATCTGGGTGGGAGGTCCTGGAGGGCAGGGGCTGAGTGTCTTACACCCCTTTGTGTCCTCAGCAGTCCACAGCTCCTGCTGAGGATAAAGGGACGATGGGAGGCTTTCTGGCTGGAGGGGCCGTGTGGGGACCCGTCTCTGGGCTTCTCAGATCTCTGCTTTCCCAGCAAAGTGAAGGCTGAAGGGGCATAGACCCAGGTCCCCCCGCCCTCTGCTCAGTGTCTTGGGAGCGCTCCAGCCACAAAGAACAGAATTGAGCTCCCAGGGACCATTTCAACGTTTCCCTAAAAGGAGCAGGCTCGGAGATTTAAAATGAATTACCCCGCATAGCTGGGGGCAACCTCGAAATCTGTGTTTTCAAAGCTATCACATGCAGTTTTTCAAGGGCAAAAGAGGCAGCAACACAGGGCAGCAAATATACACGGGAGTTTTATCTCTGTCTCCACCAGCCTGTGACTTTGGGGAAGAAACGTAACCCTTGGTGCCTCAATTTCCTTGTGTCTAAAATAGCCACTCTGTCACCTGTCTCCAAGTGCTTAAACACATACATAATGCACACAAAAGTATGGGTCCCCAGCATGCGCTCCTGAGAATGGAGGGGCGTTTTTCTTATTCTTTTTTCCTTTTTTGGCGACAGCTGGACTTTTAGCTGATTGGGCTTTTTATAACCTCTTTGGCCCATAAGACTCAAAGGTCATTCTATTTTGTCCGAGTATATCTTGGATCTGCCTCGTTTAAGGGCTGTGAAGCAGAGAAATGCTGATTGCTGGCTATTTTAAGGACTTTCCAGAGCATGACACATTCTTCAACAGCAGGTATGACAGCTTTGCAAGCTAATAGAGAAAATGTAGTGTTGAACCGGAGTCTCGGCTGGCATCAGACCCCGCTCTGTACTCCGTGTTCCCACTGTGGCCAGGCTCTGCCCACTGCTCCCTCTCTGGGCTTGCAGCTCACCCTTCCTCCATAGCAAACAATTCCTGTGCTTCATCCCTGGGTGTCCAGACCCTGCCCTGTCTGCAAGAGGACATGAATGCCGCCTCCTCCAGGAAGTCTTCCTTGAAGTCCTGGGACACTTTCTCCTCGTGTGTGCTGAGTGCATGGGTCTTTGAAGTAAGCCCTGGTTTTGCAACCTGGATTCACATCTCATCCGCTCTGTGACCTTACACAAATAGCCTGGCCTTTCTGGGCAGCCATTGCCTTGAGAGAAAATGGAACAATCACTCAATCTGTAGGGTCATTGTGAAGATTATATGGCCAAGACTTCTTACATAAAGGGCTCATCAGGACCACTCAATAAACATGACTTCCTTTCCTTTTCCTCTTACAGAATAATATTACTGCCTGTTCTGTCTTAGACTAAACACCCAGGTCTTTTCTAAGAAGCCTGCAGCTTGTCCTTCATAGAAAAAAAAGAAATCATTGATCACCTATTTGCCAGACATTATCCAAGGCATTTAGAGACAGGTGCAAATAAAACAAAGACTCCTGTCCCCCGGGGCTCAAATTCTAGCCTGGAAGACAGAAAAGAAGCAAAAGGCATAATAAATAAGTCTATTATTTTGTATGCTAGAAGGTGATAAGAGTTGTAGAAAAAGGAAAAGGAGCCAAAAAATGGGGATGATAAATGTCTGGGGGAGACGAGGCTGCAGCATGAATGAGTGATGGGGGAACCTCATGGAGAAGGTGACATTTCAGCACAATCTTGAAAGAGATGAGTGGATCGAATCCATTTGTTGAATAAATGAATGAATGAAGCCATAAAGAACCGCGTTTCATTTGCTTCTAAGGGAAAATGACTCAACAGCAAGAGCTTGCCAATTCATAAGATTTCTACCAAACCCAGAGGATACCTAATGAATAGGACAAAGGGGGATTCTCACAGTTTTGGTTCTGAAAGCCACAAGCCTCTTATACAGAGTGACTTGCGGCTGTGTGGGGAGAAGGGAGAAGGCCGCGGTCTTCCTGCGTAACTGATACGGATACATTGTATCTGACAAGAGAGATCTGTTTGTACAGCGATTAATTCCTCCAGCTAATTCCAAAATGAGTTTGAAGTCTCTGGCCTGCTGCCTGGATGGTGTTAAGATTTAAGAGCTGGGGTGGGGCTCAGAGCCCCTTTGAGGCACAAAAGATCCTCTCCACACAGCTCTTAAGGCAGACCAAGAGCTTTACGCATGGAGTGGCCGTGTCCAAGGCCACCCCATAGCCACCTGCTCCACTGTGGGGCCACTGACATTGCAGAAAGACCCTGAAGGTGATTCTGCCTGTGATTGTCCAGTCTAGCAACCCCAGGAGGTCACAGAGGTGAAATCTCATCCTCACTTTCTAGGTAAAGCAGCTGAGGTTCAGAGAAGGCATGTGATTCCCCCAAAGGCACACAGCAGCTGCCCAGCAGGGCTGAGCCTCGGACTCAGTGACTGGATGCCCAGCCCAGGCTGGTTGACTCCAGCCCATGAAGGGGGACAAGATGGAGAAGGGGCAGGGTGTGGTGGCGCATGCCTGTAATCCCAGCGGCTCGGGAGGCGGAGGTGGGAGGATGGCAAGTTCGAGACCAGAGGCAGTCTGCATAACTTAGCGAGACCCTGTCTCAAAAAGTAAAAAAAAATGGGCTGAGGTGCAGCTCAGTGGTCCAGCACTTGCAGAGCATGCAGGCTCGAGGCCCTGGGTTCAACCCCCACTGCCGCAAAAAAAAAAAAAAAAAAAAAAAAAGATGGAGAAGGGGACACTCTAGTTCACGCGCCTCCCAGGCCAGGCAGCCAGCTTCCCCCAGCTGTCACAGAACATTACTGTGTTACTTGGCTTCAGGGGGCAGTAGGAGGTGTGTCCACCCGGTGTCCAGGGAACCAGCCCATCTCAGGGGCCAAATGCGCAGAGAGGCGGAGAGGGTGCAGAGGTGCCAGCCTCGCTGTGCCAGCCTCCCAGCTGCAGAGGGGGCCCCTGTAAGGCAGGTGGGCTCTGCAGACCAGCAGCAGCCAACATGAGGGCAGGCGAAAGCAGCCGGCGTCTGTCCTTCCCCAGGTCCAGCCGCACCTAGAGAAGGTTACCTGGACATTACCAGGCTGCCTTGGAACCTGAAGGGACCTCCGTCCTTCAGTGGGCCTTTATGGCCATTCATTCATTCCTGCCGAACATTGCCTGAGTTCAACAGTTCTCACAGGTATTGGAGACCAAGACACAACTGAGCCTAGTCCTGCCCTCCAGGCCCATGGCAGCGCTTAAGGTACAAGAAGGATTAACACTGAAATTAAAGGAGCCAGGAGATGGGTGCCTGCAGTGTCGGGGGTGGAAATAGGAAATCTAGGAGGGCTTCCTGTAGGAGGTGAACCCCAAGCAAGCCCTGAAGGACAGGTAGAAGAGAGGGGGAAGAGAATGTGCCATCTGAGGCAGAGCTAAGGCCTGTGGGCCAGAAGGCACCACGAGGATGGGAGCGGGTACTCGAACTGCCAGAGCATGAGGTGCTGATGGAGCCAAGCCACGAAAGAACAGGAAATAAAGGCAGAGAGAGACAGAGCCTGGGAATCAGGGATAGACAGGGACCTGACCTCCAGGACAGCAGCGAGGCAAGGAGATTTGTTAATTAGGAAGGGCTAGGGCCCCCAGCGCTGGTATTTAGCTCAGTTGGTAGAGCGCTGCTTTACAGTCTCTGAGGTCCCGGGTTCGATTCCCAGCACCACAAAAATAGGAGAAGGACAGGCTGGGCGCGGTGGCGCATGCCTGTAATCCCCGCGGCTCAGGAGGCAGAAGCGGGAGGATCGCAAGTTTGAGACCAGAGGCAGTCTGCATAACGTAGCAAGACTCTGTCTCAAAAAGTAAAAAAATGGGCTGGAGGTGCAGCTCAGTGGCCCAGCACTTGCAGAGCATACAGGCGCGAGGCCCTGAGTTCAACCCTCTGTACCGCAAAAAAAAAAAAAAAAAATAGGAGAAGGACGTGGCAACCCACTCCCAAGGCAATCCCGAAACAATCTGCCATTGAAAACCCTATGAGGGTTGCTATGAGTCGGAGACGACTGGACAGTGCCTAACAACAACAACAAGGGCCACCACTCACCTTTTAGAAATGTTGATGATTCAATACCTACTAGGGGAGAGTCTGCAAAGCAGAGAGTAATGAGAGGCCAGGGGTTCCGCTCTCTCCAGCCCTGCCTCACACATGTTCCGATTGTTGCCGTGACCAATCCAGTGAGCGTTAGCACTCAGGTGGAGTCTGGGGTTCAGAGGCTCTGGGATTCTGGGCTGCAGGACCCGGAGGGAATTCCTCCAGATTGGCTCTCTTCTGCCCCCCCTCACTGCCCAGCTCCCCACTATCTCCTAAAGGCAGCCACACACCCCCCACTCCAGTCTTGCAGGCTTTCTCTAGGCCACTTACCAAGCCAGCTGGGTTGGCCAACTTTTCCATAAAAGATGAGATAATAAAACCTTTGGGCTTTTCAGGGCATCTGGTCTCTGTTATGTTTAAATTTGAATAGCACATGATTTTCACAACTCATGAAGTATTCTTTTTCTTTTTCTTTTTCTTGTTTTTAATTTTAATCTAAAAACCTCAACCCTGTGACATTGCAGCAATCAGGTTCCAGCCATGAAGTCCTACCAGACACCAAATCTATCAACACCGTGGCTTTAGATTTTCCAGCCTACGTCACTGTGAGCAATAAATTTCTGCTTGTTAAGTTACCCGGTCTCTGGTGTTTTGTTATAACAACCCATGTGGACTGAGGACAAAGGGCTATGGAGATTTGTGTGCAGTATGGCTGACTGTGCTTTAAATGAGATGTTGACGACAATAAGCCCACATCTGACTTCAGACTCTGTGATAACAAGTGGCACAGCCCAAAAGGCAGCAAGAGCAGTGGGTGTGGAAAGCAGGCATGAGCCAGGGACAAACCACATGTGGTGTGGGGGTGCAGAGCTTAGATCTACCATTGAGAACCCAGGGGGCCAGGGACCAGCCCTTCACTTTTGTGAGTCTCGGGTAAGCGGGCAGTCAACCCGTGCAGGCTTTGAGTGGATTTGAGATCATGGGTAGGTGGCCCAGCATGGTACTGGCACAAAACTAGAGCCATGTGGCAGTGACTTCCATGGACAGGTAGCTCAGGTGAGTACAGGTCTTTTTTTTTTTTTTTCTTTTTGCAGTACTGGGGGTTGAACCCAGGGCCTCGCACCTGCATGCTCTGCAAGTGCTGGACCGCTGAGCTGCACCCCCAGCCCATTTTTTTTACTTTTTGAGACAGGGTCTCGCTAAGTTATGCAGACTGCCTCTGGTCTCGAACTTGCGATCCTCCCGCCTCCGCCTCCCGAGCCGCTGGGATGACAGGCTTGTGCCAGCACGCCCGGCCAAACAGGTCATTTTTCAGAGTTTATCAAAAGATCTCAGGATCAGCATGCATCCACCACCTGTGTAAATGGAGGCTGACCTTGGCTCTGCAGCTGCACCAGCACCGAGTCCTAGGGGCTAGAGCTAAATGCACGTATCAGGGGAAGAGGACAGCTTTGCTGTGGTCCCTCTGGCCCGGGGGTACATGGCCATGTCTTCCATTTTCTTTTTCTCTTTCTTTTTTTTTTTTTTTTTTTTGTGGTACTGGGGGTCGAACCCAGGGCCTCAGGCCTGCATGCTCTGCAAGTGCTGGACCACTGAGCTGCACCTCCAGACCTTTTTTTTTTTTTTTTGAGACAGGGTCTCGCTAAGTTACCCAGACTGCCTCTGGTCTCAAACTTGCCATTCTCCTGCCTCTGCCTCCTGAGCCACTGGGATTATAGGCGTGCGCCACCGCCCCTAGCGCGTCTTCCATTTCCTTTAAACAAATGGGTCTATAAGGAGTCTCCACTTCACCGCCTTCTTATGTCCCCAGTGCTCTGTCTTCTATCCGGAGGTTTTCCTGAGCTTCTGGGCAGCTGCTCTTTCCCCAGGAGCTCTGGGGTACATCCCAGCCCGGCTCGGGGGTGTGTCTGATGGAGGCCATCTACTCTCCAAAGCCATCGGATGGTGTGGTACCATAGGTCACCCCACGCAGCCCTCCTCCATGGCCCACCACAGTCTGCTGAGCCAAGCAAGTCACCAAGCCGTGGCATGAGGGGTGGGAGGCAGGGCGAGCACAGAGGGTCTTCCGTGGACTCCTTCTGAGAGCTGAGGCTGGCCACAGTCTTCCTCCCACCTGTGGTTTGCACACGGTGAGACTCAGAGGAAAACAGAGGGGCCTGATTGCTCCCTACCAGGGCTGATCTGGGGAGGAAGGAGGACGAGGGCGCCACGCTCGGCGCTGCAACCTGTGGGCTCCTTCTGTCCTCCAGCACCTCGAGGCAGGTCCTCGTGGCTCTGGATGAGGGAAAGCACTCTGGCTTGAGGCCCAGTCCCCAGATCTCTGGCTTTCCCCCACCCCACCCCCCACCACACACACACACACACACTGGGGAGGAAGGCAGAACAAGACCAGGCCAGAGCACTCATGACAGCTGTTGGGCTCTGGCGCCCAGCATATGGCACCAGGTCTGAGGGCTGGACAAAGCCGCGTGGGAGGGTGTGGAGGACTCCTGCTCCCTGTGAAAGGGACATGCCCGTGGGCCCTGTCCCTGCCAGCACTCCTGGACCCGGCCTTTCCCCCATAGTGTCCGTCTTGTGTGGTATGGTGTTATGCGTTCTGTGTCTGGTTTGTGTGTAGTAAGTGTAGCGTCTGTGACTTACGTGTGTGCGGGGGGCATTGTGTGTGGGTGTTCATATGTGGGAGTATGGTATGTCTAGGACCCTTTACCACACCAGCTAGGGAGAGGGAGAGAAGAAAAAAGCCAAGCCTGGCGCAGTGGCGCACACCTGTAATCCCAGCAGCTCAGGAGGCAGAGGCTGGAGGATCGCAAGATCGAGACCAAAGGCAGTCTGTGTAATTTAGCAAGACCCTGTCTCAAAAAGTAAAAAAATGAGCTGGGGGCGCAGTTCAGTGGTCCTGCACTTACAGAGCACACAAATGCGAGGCCCTGGGTTCAAAGCCAAGAGAGAACCTGAAAAACATCTTGCAAAGGATCAGGTCCCCAGGGCAGAGAAGTGCAGGAGCCTCCAGCCCAGGTCCACGAACCACACCCATGGCTCCCCTCCACCCTGGCCTATGGCCCTCCTGTGGGACCCGCTTGTGTGTTCCCCTTGACCCTCATATAACTCCACTTGGTGGAAAAATGAGGCGGAACCTTGATTCCCCCAAAGACTGGGGCAGCCGCCTCCCGACACAGTGGCCTCATCCTCCAGACGAGCCACCTGAGCCTCTGACTCTCACTGTGCAGGAGGCAGCCTAGATGGACTCCCTTGGACACCTGCTTGTACCTCTCGCTGTGACACTTGGGATCTCTTCTCTCCTCTCTCCCTCCCCGTCTCCCAGTGGACCCCGACCTCCCTCGGGAGGCTCTGACCCCTGAGCCCTTCCACTTGCGCTCTGTGATGATAAAAACTAAAGGACTAACTGCTGTATTCATCCTCCACAGCTAAGTAGCACCTGTCACCCCACAGTTCCCCAGCACCAGGTGTGCGAGGCCTCGTGCCTCGGCATTTCCGGCCCAGGCCCTCTCAGGAGGCTGCCGTTGCCCCAAGGCTGGAGCGAGGCTATGGGATCACGCCCCAGATGGCTCCCGGCCTGCTGCCAGCAGGAGGCTGCTGAGTTCCCATGATGCCTCTCTCCAGGGCCACCCACGTGCTCACGACTGGACACTTCCCGAGATCGGGACCAAGAGCCAGTGCATAGGGAAGCCACGGTACCGGGTCTGTCCTGGTCTCTGAGGCGGAGTCACACCCTTCACGGTCCTCCTTGGTTTCTTCTGACTGTTGGAAGTGAGTGGCTGAGTCCTGCCCACCCTTAAGGAGAGGGAAACAGCCTCCCTTTCCTCGCTACTCCATGAATGCAGCACCTACTCCCACCGGCCGCTAAGCAGCTGCACACAGCTGGACAGAGCTGGCTTCCCATCAGGCTCCGGGCCACACAGCCCCTGGACCGCCATGTTTGCTCATGTGGCTCAGCATGACCCCCTCTTTCTCCACACCAGCCTGCGGCACCCCAGCCAGGGCCTCCGTGGGCTCCTAGTTAAGGCCGTCCTGCCCAGCTCTGGCCTCTCTCGCCACTTTTGCACTCTTTTGTTGTTGTTTTTGTGGTACTAGGGGGGCTGAACCCAAAGCCTCAGACATATTTTGTAAGTCTCTACCACTGATCTGCACCCCCAGCCCATTTTTTGTTTTATCTTGAGACAGCATCTCATGTTAGGAAGGCCATGTCTGGCCTCCACCTTGCGATCCTCCTGCCTCCTCCTCTCCAGTTGCTGGGATTATAGGTCTACCCCACTGTGCCAGGCCACCTTTGCATTTGCTGCTTTGACCACGGGCCCCAGGGCACTCCAAGGCCATTGCCTTCTCTTGTTCCTGAAGCCCCTTCCTAACCCTCTCACAAACTCCCCCTCACATGCATGAACACACACACACACACACACACACACACACACACACACACACACACAGCTCTAGTATGTCCTATCTCAAACCCAACAAGAGACCCTCCCTGGACTGGACGTGGCCCTCAAACTCCCTTTTTCTTTCTTTTTTTTTTCTTTCTTTCTTTTTCTTTCTTTTTTTTTTTTTTGCAGTACTGGGGGTTGAACCCAGGGCCTCACACTTGCATGCTCTGCAAGTGCTGGACCACTGAGCTGCACCCCAGCCCGTGTTATTTACTTTTGAGACAGGGTATCACTAAGTTATGCAGACTGCCTCTGGTCTCGAACTTGGGATCCTCCTGTCTCTACCTCCCAAACTGCTGGGATTACAGGCATTCACCACCGCACCCAGTTCCCTTTTTATTTCTTTGCTTCACTTCAAAAGGAAACTCCCCGTGTGGGTGCCCACGGCTGCTGCCTCGACTTCTCCTCACGTTTTTTCCCCCACCCACTCTAGGGGTCTTTTGTCCTCCACTCCCCTGGGTCTGCTCTCAGGAGATCGCCTGTGGCCTCCACGCCCCCCAGGGGAATGGGCTGTGTAGCCATCCATGCCTCCACGTCCCTCCCTCAAGGAGCAGAGGGCTGTCTGTAGCCGCCTCTCCTGAAGCACACCCTGGGTGCAAAGAGAGGGGTAGGAGGAGAGGGAAAGGAAGAGAGGGGAAGGGGGAAAGGGGGAAGTCAATATAGGACACATTAACAGGCACATTGTATCATTACACCGCAGGCAACTACAGCTGGACCCACTGGGCCCCTCTGGGGACAGCGATACAGCACAGCCCAGGGCTGGCCCGCTGGAGGGCAGGAAGCCAGGGTACTTATCCTCCAACTCCGCTAGGGGCTGAGGGCGACTCACAGGCATTTGGTCACCAGCAGGCCCAGCCTGTCCTGACTATGGGCCAGGAATGGTCTTGGGCAGAGCCAAAAGTGCTTGTGGTACAACAGGGCCCTCAAGGAACCTGATGAAGCCCCCAGCAAATGCCTGCTCAGGAGCTGTCTGCCTTCCTGAGGTTTTAGCGGATGCCTGCTTCAGTTGTTACCAAGGATGTTTATGTGAGCCATGGCTTCATGCAGGAGACCTTGCAAACACTGTATTCCTGGGATCAGCTACATCTTTACCTTAACTAGATACAACTGCGGAATGACTGTTCTTTGTTCTCATTTTAGAGCAATTCATGTTCCCCCTTTCCCCCATGTAGGTTGCTAGGAGACTTACTGCCCCCTTTCTGGTTCTCTAATCATGCTTTTCTTTTCCTTTCTTTTTGTTTTTCTTTTCTGTGTGGGTCCCAGCCTTGTTTGCTCTTGCGAGCCCGCCCATCACAGGAAATCCCTGTAAAAAGTCTGAGCTTCCTTTGGTCGGGGCTCAGTCTTTGGGAATGATTCCACTGAGTCACATAGCGGTACTAACAAAACTCTCCTGAACTTGCCCATGGTCTCTCCAGCCTCATTTGTCTTGCAACGTTGGTAAGATACGGATACACTGCCCCACTGCAGATACGGGCTGGGCTCTGACAACAGGCTGTGAGGATTCAATACGTTAACACAGGCAAAGCACTCAAAGCAGCGTGTTGCATGAAGGCCAAAGGAACGCAGCCCAAAGGGGGGATCACGTTAAACTCTGTGAGCCACGAGTTTATTGAGGATTTTATACAGGCTGTGGGTAACTCATGGAAAGCCTTTACGCACAGTTACACTGAGGAAGGAGTTCCCTCCCCCCAAGAAGTTTTCACCAAGATGGCTCAAAGCCGTGCCACCATTAACTGCCTCCAAAGTGGGCTCCTTCACAGGAGCAGGCCTCTCTCCCTCCCAAGTCACACACACACACAGGAGTGGTGTGTGACTGTACAACAGCCTCACGGGCAGCTGTAGCACTGACAAGTTGCTCTTGGTCCTCACTCCTCTATTCTCTTCTGCTCTGCCCTACTCTCTCCTAGCCTGTTGTTTACCTCGTATGTAGATAGTTGTTGTTGTTGTTGTTGTTGTTAGGGTTAGGCTATCCATAGGGTTTTCAATGGCTAGTTGTTTCGGGAGTGGCTCACCAGGTCCTACTCCATAGTCTGTCTTAGTCTGGAAGCTCAGCTGAAAACCTGTCCACCATGGGTAACCTTGCTTATGTCCGAGGTTACAGTGGCAGAGCTCTCAGCCCCATCGCAACACGCAAGCCCCCACAGTGCGGCAAACTGACAGACATGTGGGGGATGTAGATAGTTAGATACATAGATAGATAGATACTGTTCTTGTAGTTAGGTGCGGGTGAGTCAGGTCTGACTGACAGCAACTCTCATAGGGTTTTCAATGGCTAATTGTTTGGGGATTATTTTCACGAGTAGATTGCCACATCCTTCTTCCATTTTTGCTGTGCTGGTCCTCAGAAAGTGCAGAGCAGTGCTCTACCAACTGAGCTAAACCCCAACCCAGACAGGTAGGTAGGTAGGTAGATACATAGATAGATAGATAGATAGATAGATAGATAGATAGATAGATAGATAGATAGAGATAGAGAGATAGACAGACAGACAGATCCTTCAGTGGAGAGTCTTTTGACTGACCCTCCTTCCTCTCCTTCCAAGAGGGAACACTGATACATGACAGCAAGCCTAATCAAATTGTATACTTCTGCCCATTCCGTCTCCATGGTTGCAGGGCCAAGGTGCCCCATCCCCAGACATACTAGGTGTTTTGTACCTCTGTAGAAATCATCAGGTCCAGTCCATAACCAGTCCTGAGCAATCATCTACACAACACAGTGCCTAGCTCATAGTAAGTGCCCCATGAATATGAGCTGTCATGATTATCATCCAAGCCTGTGCCTTTAACTCTGCAGAGGTCACAGCTGATCTGAGGGATACAAACTCTGTTCTTAAACATTGTTACATATGTCAGGTGCATGGGTTCAAGGTCATGACTAGCTGCGTGTTTATACCTGACTAATGTTAAGCCATGCCTGCAGCCATAGCCCTGTGGCATCTGATCCCATCAGATCTCAGAAGCTAAGCAGGGTAGGGCCTGGTTAGTACTTGGACGGGAGACCACCTGGGAACACCAGGTGCTGTAGGCTTGGGAGACAGACCCGGCAACTCACTCCCAAAAATCCATCCGCCATTGAAAACCCTATGAACAGCAGAGAAGCACTGACAATAGTGTTTTGCCTGTTGTACATAGGGTCTCTATGAGTCAGATACCAACTCAACAGCACCTAACAAAAACAACATTAAGCCATAATGTTTAAGTGGTCATCTTGGTCACAACATGTGTTTCTGAGGGTGTGTGATGTTCTATAGTAAATTCTATTTGAGAGATAACCTTGACCTCTGGAGTCAGGGCTGTTGCAATTGGGTCTTCTTGTGGACTTTGAAGCCAGTGTTGGTATGCACAAGACTTAACTCCTGAAACTTCATCAATTCCAAAAACAAATTGAAGGAAACTCTAACAACAACATAGATACAGCTCCCTTGACAAGCAGAGAAAAGTGTGCTATGTGCTGTGTATCCAAAATGAGCCGCTTATCAATATATTTTTATGAGTGTTGTAAAAAGTGTTTATGCCTTAAGCATAGTAATATAGCTTGCAATGACTGTTACAAATGTTTTGCAAAAGACAAGTATTGAAGATTCTGATTAATTAAAGTTACAGACGTTTTTGGTCTATTCTTTTTGCAATATCTATGCTTCCATTGTTTGGTAAGAAAATGTTTCATTCTTTATATTTTTATATTTCTTTGTTTAATGATTTTTAGATAGTAACTGAAAATAAATAAAAATCAGGTATTTTATTATATTGCAGTGTCTTTAATTTTTTCCCATTTCAGCACATACTAGTAATGAATGTATCTCTCAGATGCACATGACCTACACTGTAAATTTTTTAACACAGTCTCCACAGGGTTAAATATAAAATCTCATTGAATCTAAGAGTCTCTTGGGCCAGGCGCCATAGCACATGCCTGTGATCCCAGCAACTCAGGAGGCTGAGTATGGAGGATTGCAATTTTGAGGCCAAAAACAGCCTACACAACTTAGCTAAATCCCGTCTCAAAATAAAAAATAAAAAAGGGGATGGGGATGCAACTCAGTGGTAGAGAACTTGCCTCGAATGCATGAGGTCCTGGGCTCAAACCCCCAGGACTGAGAAAAAAAGATTTTATTAATTCACAAAGTTGTAGGATGTACTATTATGTTAGAGACCATTAAGAAATATTTTGAAATGAAGCCGGGTGCAGTAGCGCACGCCTGTAATCCCAGCGGCTCAGGAGGTAGAGGCGGGAGGATCGCAAGTTTGAGACCAGAGGCATTCTGCGTAATTTAGCGAGACCCTGTCTCAAAAAGTAAAAAAAAAAAAAATGGGCTGAGGTGCAGCTCAGTGGTCCAGCACTTGCAGAGCATGCAGGCTCGAGGCCCTGGGTTCAACCACCAGTACCACAAAAAGAAAAAAAAAAGAAATATTTTGAAATGCTGCAATTAAGCTGTGTCATGATGCTTTTTCTCATCCTTTAGAGTTTGTTTTGTCTGCATTGGGAGACTGTTTTGCTTATCAGCATCAGCATTTATTATGCATCACTCTCCTTACACATATTACCAGGAGTTGTTGTTGTTGTTGATGTTAGGTGCCATCAAGTTGGTATCCGACTTGATGGTGGACCCTCATAGGTATATGAGGGTATATACCTATATAGGGTCATATAACTATGAGGGTATAGTGACCCTCATAGGGTTTTCAATGGCTGACTGTTTCGGGATTGCCTTGGGAGTGGATTGCCAGGTCCTTCTCCTATTTTACCAGGAGTGGAGAAGTGAAATGAACCAGGCAAGATGCCGCTCAAATCCTTCCCTCACACCAAATCCCACCTCTCTGGAATCACTTAAACCCAAAATAGCATGTGTCCGTGTTTTTTTCTGCACAATACCTTCCTCCAGTGCTTTCACTGGAGAGATAGAGTTTCTTTCTTTCTTTCTTTCTTTCTTTTATTTTTTTTAATTTTTTTTATTTTTTTGTGGTACTGGGGGTTGAACCCAGGGCCTTGCACCTGCATGCTCTGCAAGTGCTGGACCGCTGAGCTGCACCCCTAGCCCATTTTTTTGACTTTTTGAGACAGGGTCTCGCTAAGTTACACAGACTGCCTCTGGTCTCGAACTTGCGATCCTCCCTCCTCTGCCTCCCAAGCAGCTGGGATTACAGGCGTGCGCCACTGCACCTGGTGAGAGATAGAATTCCTTAAAAGAGTGTCTCCTGTGGCCATGGGGATCCTCCATCATGCCCCTGACACCAATGCACAGGAAGTGACAGCTGTGCCCCACCTGCCACCTTGCTGAAGTTATTGCAATGCTCCTCCCACATAAGGCTGTTAAAGTATAGGGAGACCTGCATTTCAGAGCAGGCAGAACACGGGACAATCATATACTTTGTTGTTGTTAGGTGCCATAGAGTCGTCTCCGACTCATAGCAATCCTCATAGGGTTTCCAATGGCTGACTGTTTCGGGATTGCCTTGGGAGTGGATTGCCACATCCTTCTCCCATTTTTGTGGTGCTGGGAATCGAACTCGGGACCTCAGAGATTGCAGAGCAGTGGTTTACCAACTGAGCTAAATCCCAGCCCCAAAGTTACTTAGCTATTGTTGTTAGGTGCCGTTGAGTCATGTCTGACTCTCAGTGACCCTCATAGGGTTTTCATAGGCTGACTGTTTCAGGATTGCCTTGGGAGTGGATTGCCAGGTCCTTCTCCCATTTTTGCAGTGCTGGGAATTGAACTCAGGACCTCAGAGACAGCAGAGCAGCATTTTACCAACTGAGCTACATCCCAGCCCCGATTTCACTATAGTAATCATATACTAATGACAGCAAATGGACATCTCCAGCCCTGACTGCCCCCACCAAGTCCCAGACACATTTGCTCAACTCAGCCTCTCCACTGGGACCTCCAACAGGCAGCTCAGGTCCGTCGAGTGATTCCTCAGCCCTTGCACATGGGCGCATACACAAATCTGCTCCTCCCTAAGTCTTTCCCCATATTGCTAGGTGGACACCTCCATCTGCCTGTTTAAGCTGATCATTTAGGAGCTGTCCTGTCGTCTTCTCTTGTCTCAGTCACACCTGCCGTATTTGCACCGTCAGCACATCTTGCTACTTCCCCCTCCAAAGCATACCCCTCCACCACCTCTTTCTGTCTGCATTGTTCTCACTCTCATCCAAGTCACCATCTTTGTTCCCTGGACCACGACAACGGCTCTCTCCCTTCTTGCCTTACCTGATCTCTGGCTCCTCATTGTGCATGCTCTACGCAGCAGCCAGCATGACCTCATTAACACAGTAATCAACCTGGTTTCTCCCTTACTATCATACATGGGAGGAGAGCCAAACTCCTTATCCCAACCTGGAGGCTAATATGACCTGTCCCATCTGTCTCTGGCCTCATCTCCCTCTGTACCACCTGCTTTTCTGTTCCCTTATTTCTGCCCCAGTGCCTTTGCACCAACTGTTTCCTCTGCCTGTGATGCTCTGCCTCCCACTCTACTCTTGACCAGCTCTTCTGCAACCTCCTGATCTCAGCTGAAATGTCACCTTCTCAGACAGCCCTCCTGCCCATGCTATCCAGGGTGTCATACCCTGTCACACACACACACATGCACACATGCATCTCTATCTAGTTTTTGTGGCATTGTTTCATTAATGTGCTAGCTCTGTGGTATCAGGAGCCCATCTCAGCACCTAGATGAGTCCCTAGCTCATGGCTGGTACTCAAAACAACTTACTGAACAAATAAATGTTCAGTAGATGTTTATGAGCAAATATGCAGTATATGTTGTTATCCTTAAATTATAAGATGATGGGATAGTGGTTTTAAAATATGTTCACAAATTCTTTGATATTCTTCCCTACAGAAAGTATAACCTATTGTCCTCTTCTTACATGCGGGCAGGGCTTAGTGATTCACTTCTACCAAAGAGAATGGGACTGAGGTAATGTTTTGTGACTTAGAAGTCTAGGTAATAAAAAGGATGTCTTCTACTAAATTTTCTCTCCCCTCCTCCATTTCCTCTAGGAGAAAGCAGCTGCCATGTTGTGAGGTCACTCAAGTAGCCTACGGCTTATATAAAGAGAAACTGAGATTTTTCACTAGTATTCAGCACCAGTTTTCCATCCAAGGGAGCGATTTACTGCATCGGAAGTGCATACTTCAGCCTCAGGCAAGCCTTCAAATAATTATATCCCTGGCTGAAATTTTGACTGCAACTTCATCAGAAATTTCCATACACTTCCAAATTTCTAGTCCACAGAAACTGTGAGTGAGAATAAATGTTCATTTTTGTTTTAAGCTACTAAATTGTGTGTGTGTGTGTGTGTGTGTGTGTGTGTGTGTGTGTGGTACTGGGGGTTGAACCCAGAGCCTCACGCTTGCATGCTCTGCAAGTGCTGGACCACTGAGCTGCACCCTCAGCCCGTTTTTTTTTTTGCTTTTTGAGACAGGGTCTTTCTAAGTTATGCAGACTGTCTCTGGTCTCGAACTTGCAATCCTCTGCCTCCACCTCCCCAGCTGCTGGGATGACAGGCATGCCCCAACGTGCCTGGCTCAAGCTACTAAATTTTGGGATAATTTGTTATACAGCTGTAGCTAACTAATACAGGAGACATACAAAGGAGATTTAGACATGATTCTCCATGGTATAGGGTGGTGAAATGAAGGCATCTTGGGCTTCAGTTTGAATTACTGACTGTGGCTTTCTGAAAATTGACCTTTTCATCTCTCACACACACATGCACACCACACTTATACACACATACACATCCATACACGCTCCCACATACACACTCATATACATCCTCAAAGATATTTGCACATGTGCTCAGACACACATATACATGTATACATATGCACATACATATCCGTAAACACACTCTCGCAGACATAATTACTTATTTATCACCTACATATGTGTATACTCATATACATACAGAGCAACGCCTACAGACATCTACACACACTCGCACACACACATACACACACTCTCATCTCATTGCTGCTAATCCTTAGGAGAACTTAGACCAGCACCATCTAAAGGCAACATAATAAAAGCCACACGGGACATACATTTTTCTAGCACCCACACTGAAAAAAAAAAGTGAGATTCATTTTAACAACGTATTTGCTTACCCCAACATATCCAAGCTATTTCAATATGTCATTGATATTTTCAAAACTGATAAGAGGTTGCACATTCTTTCTATTTTTACACCGGGATCTTTGAAAGGCAGTGTGCATTTTATACCCACAGCGCATCTAAAGTCGTCATAGCCACATGCTGGGCAGCCCAGCCTCAGGCGGTAATTTCCCTCTCTGAGCTCTACTTCCCTCAACTGCTTGGGCACAGGGAGCCACATGGTCTCCTTCTGACCTCACAGCTCCACCCTCCAGCTCAGCCACCCTGGCGCCACCTACTCCTGACTGATTAGCAGGAAGCCCCTGCTGTCTGCAGACAGAACAACACACAGCCATTGCTGCGGCTTAATGAAGCACTGAGGCACTGGGCTATAAAAACGTCATTAGGCAGCCCTCCAGCCCCGGGGTTAACCAGGGAAGCACCGAGGGAGCACATTAGGGGGATAATCAGCTGATAATTGCCACAGAGAAGGAGGGAATGCGTTGAAAGCTAACAAAACCATGCCACAGTCTGTTCAGACTTCTAGAGGGGCATAAGACAGGAATTATTCCTATACCTTTCATTCTTAAAAGGATAATAGAGATGCCTCACCAATACACAATGCCTATGAAAGATTATCAGTCTTGCCGGGTGCGGTGGTGCATGCCTGTAATCCAAGCGGCTTTGGAGGCAGAGGCAGGAGGATCGCAAGTTCAAGACCAGGGGCAGTCTGTGTAATTTAGCGAGACCCTGTCTCAAAAAGTAAAAAAAAAAAAAAAAAGGAGCTGGGGTGCGGCTCAGTGGTCCAGCACTTGCAGAGCATGCAAGTGAGAGGCCCTGGGTTCAACCCCCAGGAACGCAAAAAAAAAAAAAAAAAAAAAAAAAAAGATTATCAGTCTCTTAATAGCCAAAGAAATGCAAATCAGACCAAAACATTGGGCTGTTTGCTACATACTAAGTGGACAAATAACTTCTAGAATAATACTCAGGGTTGGTGAAGATGTAGTGAAACAAGCAGGCTCATCTAACGCCAGGAGAGAGGTGAGTGAGTGAATCAGCCTTTCTGAAAAGCCATTGGAGCTGGGCGTGGTGGTGCACACCTGTAATCCCAGTGGCTTGGGAGGCAGAGGCAGGAGGATCGCAAGTTCGAGACCAGAGGCAGTCTGCGTAACTGAGTGAGACCCTGTCTCAAAAAGTAAAAAAAAAAAAAAAAAATGGGCTGAGGGTGCAGCTCAGTGGTCCAGCACTTTCAGAGCATGCAAGCGCAAGGCTGCAAAAAAAAAAAAAAAAAAAAAAAAGCCATTGGACAGTACACATTGACTCCTTTCTGAACAGCCAGCAATCCTTCCCCTTCCTAAGGGATCTGTCCTTCTGATACCATCCAAGAGACTCCATCAGTTAGCCTGGCTGTGATCCACCTTGTCCCCAAACTTACTTGCCTAAGCATCGTATTTAAGGTCACAATTCTGTGAGCCAGCTGGGCACTTTCTCTGGGACAGTGTGGCTGATCTTCCTCCTACTTCTGCAGCCAGCTGGGGGAGGGGCCAGTGACTGGATGACGCAGGATGGTGAGGAGTCAGGAGAAGGTGCCTCACAGACCTCTAACCAGGGAGGGTGGCTCACCAAGGACCCAGCCACCACACTCTGAAACCCCACTGAGGCCACACTTCCCATGAGCCCGAGCCCACTGAATCCCCGCAGTGTGGACCCTGGGGTCACCAGCCCTGAGAGCCACAGGACTCCTCTGACTCTGCCTTCAGCTAGGGAGCTCCCTGGGGACCTTGCCCCACCCTCCCTAGTTCCCGCAGCCCTCTAGAACAGCTCCAACCACCTACGCGTCTACCCTCTTCCTCAGATCTGGTCTGGCAGTTCACCCCGCCTTCTCTGCTCCCACCCACCTTCTCTCAAAAAGGTTTTCCCCTAGCCAGGCGCGGTGGCACACGCCTATAATCCCAGCGGTTCAGGAGGTGGAGGCAGGAGGATCTCAAGTTCGAGACCAGAGGCAGTCTGAGAAATTTAGCGAGACCCTGTCTCAAAAAAGTAAAAAGAAAAATGGTCTGGGGGTGCAGCTCAGTGGTCCAGCACTTGCAAAGCATTCAGGTGTGAGGCCCTGAGTTCAACCCCCAATACCACAAAAAAAAAAAAAAAAAAAAGGTTTTCCCTTTTGTACACATGCAATTCGGCCCTGGGTCCTGCTTTTGGGAGCTCCAGACTAATGTGGGTGACCTCCCTCTTGTGTCTGGTGGCTATCGGCGGCTGGCCATGGTTCCCCCGGCGTAGCCTCTCATCCTGCCCTGGGTGAGCTCAGCAGTCTGTGGCCAGCTCAGGGACACTCCATCTCAACTTTCACACTTCATGTTTCCTGTTGTCCCTTTGGCCATGCACAGGGATGAAACGCACACTGTGGGGCAGGAACTGACCAAGATGCTGGGGATTTCATGGTCACCCCACTGGCAAGCTCCATGGTGGTGGAGAGAGACAGCTGTTCAAATGAACAAGCAAAGGAAACGTAGCAAAGGGTAATAATCATTGTAAGAGATGGCAAAAAGAAGTCAAAATGTGATGTGATCATGAGCCAAGGGGAAGGAGCAGGCCACGTGGGCATTTCCGGCCAAAGAACAGGACAGGCAAAGGCCCAGAGGCAGGAGAGAGCTCGCAGGTTGGAGGAAGAGGAAGAAGATTGTGACCAGGTACACTCCAGGGCAAGGGGTGAGCAGGAAGAGGTGCGTCAAGGACCCAGAGGTAAGCCAAACGTGCACCACAAAGGGCTTCCTACAACAGGAAATGGGGCTTGAAATATGTCTTCCAGTGGTAGCAAACCACTTGTTGTTGTTGTTAGGTGCCGTCGAGTCGGTATCCAGCTCATAGCGACCCTCTGTACAATAGGAGAAACACTATTGTCAGTGCTTCTCTGCTGTGCATTGGGTTTTCAATGGGAGATTGATTTTTGGGAGGGGGTTGCCAGGTCCTTCTCCCGAGCCTACAGCATCTGGTGTTCCCAGGCGGGTCTCCCATCCAGGTACTAACCAGGCCTGACCCTGCTTAGCTTCCGAGATCTGACGGGATCGGATGCCACAGGGCTACAGCTGCAGGCAGCAAACCACTGGAAGGTCATAAATGCGGGGGGGAGGGGGGGGTGACATGATCTGACTTACAGTTTTAAAAGATCACTCTGGATGCTGAGTAGAGATGAGATGATGGGGGGACAGGAGTGGAGGCAAGAAGAACAGTTCGGGGACAGCCACAGCCATCCAGAAAGGGAGAATAGGGGTTTGGAGCAAGGAACTGAAGGAAGAAATGGAGATAGTGGGTTGCTGAGAGATACACTTTGAAGGTAGAGTCAATAGGACTTGCTGAGGCTTGGATGGGAGAGGTGGATAAGGGAAAGATAGGGGCCAAGGAGGACTCCTAGGTCTAGGAATCAGAAGGCTGGTAATGGCTGCACAGGGAAAGATGGAGGAGGAGTTGGTCTGTGGGTGGCAATGGGAATAGAAAGCTCTGTTTGGGACTGGCGAGGCGTGAGGTGTCATTAGATTCCATGAGCACCTGATGTTTACACCAATGGGTGTACGTGCCTGGAGTTCAAGTAGATGGAAGAGTAGGAAAGAGATTGGGAGCTCTGAACACACAGAGGGGAAGCAACATCGTGGGATGGGATGAAATCACCTGGAGAGTGTCAGGAGAGAAGGGACCCAGCTGGAGCCCAGGAACTCCAGCACGGGAAGTCAAGCAGAGGAGGAGACATTGAAAGAGGGAGAAAGGATCCAAGAATGAAGGGAGGAGAAACCAGGAAAGTAGGGAAGTGGAGAAAAGAAAGTCCTTGAGAATTTCAGCAAGGGAGTGTGCCCTGGGTCAAATGTTGCCGAGACCTGGAATATCACAAAGATGGAGCAATTACTATTGGATTTGGCAGCTCGAAGGTCGCTGCTGCCCTTATTAAGCATAGGCCCAGAGGAATGGTGGTGACTGAAGATGGAGATCAGCCCCAGAACCTATGCAGAGCAATGATGGGCCACTCGCTCAAGAAGGGCTGATGTGAGCCAGAGCAGAGAAGTCAGGCACAGCTGAAGGAGGAGGTGGCATCACAGGAGGATTTCTTTGTTTTTTTTTCTAATACCATACACAATGAATTGAATATAAAATGTCTCCCAGAGGGTTGTGTTTTTAATGCTTGGTCCCCAAGGGGTGGCACTATTTGGGGAAGTTGTAGAAACTTTAGGAGCTAGAACCTAGCTGGAGGAAGTAAATCATTGAGGGCAGGTCTCTTTGGGACATATTATCCCTGACCACTTCCTGTCTCCCTCTCTGCTTCCTGGTCAGCCATGAAGTGAATAGCTCTCCTCTACCGCATACTTCTGCTGCCATGATATGCTGCTCAAGCATATGGGACTGAATGACCATGGATTGGACCCTCTGAAACCATGAGCCCAAATAAATCTTTCCTCCCTTAAGTTGTTCCTGTCAGGTATTTTGTCACAGCTACACAAAAAAGTAACTAATACACCATAGCAGATTTCTGATCTGCTGGGATTGACCACTTGAGATTCAGAAGGTAATTATATGGAAAGATAAGGAATGGCTGTATGAGAGAAGTCCTTGGGGAAATCAGAGGGGCAGGATGGAGAGCATGAGCTGATGATCTAGTCTTCAACAGAGCCGAGAAAGGCCATCTGTATCAACGGGCATAACAAGGCACAGATGCACACTCACACTATTATGCATAGATCATCCTGCATGAGAATTCTGTTTCATGTGTCCCTTGTACTAGACTGTGAATTTTTAACATGATGGGGTGGTTTCACTACTCCCCAGCAGCTATCCCAGCATGAGGAATTTTGAACCTGCTCAAAAGATATTTGTGGAATAAGTAATCCCCCAATTAACTCTCCATGCTGATGTTAAGAGGTAGGCAAATTCTGCTGCACAAATAAACACTATGGAATACATGTTGTTGTTGTTGTTGTTAGGTGCCGTCGAGTTGGTGTCAAACTCATAGCGACCCTACAGATAACAGACAAAACACTACTGTCAGTGCTTCCCTGCTATTCATAGGGTTTTCAATGGCTGAGTATTTTTTCTTTTTTTAAAGAGTGGGTTTCCAGGTCCTTCTCCCAAGCTTACAGCACCTGGTGTTCCCAGGCAGTCCTCTATCGAAGTACTAACCAAGCCCAACTTTGCTTAGCTTCCAAGAGCTGATGGGATCAGATGCCACAGTGGTACAGCTGCAGGCAAGGCATACATAGGTGATTCTATTTCCCATGGGGCCATCTTTACCTCCATCTCTGCCCATCAAGGTCCTTGTAGGCCCTGAGCCACTGACTCCCCCCCCCCCCCCCCCCCCCCCCCCCCCCCCC